>JAGFNX010000404.1:0-63242 GCA_017657125.1 Scopulariopsis brevicaulis
GTACTGGAAGGTGTAGTCGTCGGGGGCGCCGTGGCCGAAGTTTTGGAAGCCGGTCGGGGGTGGGGGGGCGGCGCGGGGGGCGGAGCGGGAGCCATACGAGTCTGGGGGTGTTAGTGAGGAGCTTAGGGGAGGAGAGGAGAGAGGCGGGGGGAGCGGATGGGAGAGGGGAGATACGCACCGCGGTGGAGAGGCATGCCATAGCGGTCGAGATGAGACGGCGGCGGGACACTCGGGGGCGGGAACTGGTTGCGCGGGGGATGCTGCGGCTGCTGGTACTGCGACGGATACCCCCGCGGCGGCGGCGGGCCAGACGGCGGCGCGTAGCCCCCGTACCCTCCTCCTCCTCCATATCCACCGCCTTCGTGCCCTCCGTACCCCCCTCCTCCGTACCCGCGCTGGTCCTGGCCGGGATATCCGTACATCTGGCGTCGAGTCGCGGCTGGCGGGGAAGACGCTGGAGGTTGGGAATGAGAAATGGGGAAAGAGAGAAAAGGCAGGAAAGCTTGGCTTGTCGCGGCGCGAGAGGTTGTGGTTGTGGGGTCCACTTGCGTGGGAGGTGGGAGGTGGGAGGGGCGCGGGGCGCTGGGGAAATAACTTGCGGCGCTTACACGGCTTGTGCGGGTTGTGAGAGTGGGAGGAAGCTTGGGAGGGAGCCTGGGGAAGAGTTCGGGTGGGATGGCGCTGGGGCTGGGGGCGCTGACGAGGCCCGAGGAGCTGAGAGGAGGCGGGAGGAGGGAGGGGTATGCGCCAAGAGAAAAGGTGGGTGTGGTGGGGGTGGACGAGAATGCGGGAATACGGGAAGGGACTGAGGAATGGGGAGGAAATGGGAAAACGGCGGCCGCAAATGGCGCATTAAACCGGGCTTACTTGCATCTGTCCCGTCTTTGATGGGGAGGAATTTGGCAGAATTTGCCGAGATTCCCTAGCTGGCGGAGGCAGACGGCCAAAGACCTTGATCCCAGCAGCACTCGAGGGCACTTTTACGCATCGTGAATTGCGAATATCAAGTTCAAATTGGTCCTTGGCAAGCAAGCTACGCCGCGCTACATGTGTCTCCCTCCCATCCTCTCACCCTCCAGCTCCGACTCTCATAAAACACATCCCAGCCCCCAATCCCGCAGTTCCCCCCCTCTGAACCACCCTCAGGATCAATTCCCCATCTAATCATCATCATCCCCGTAGACGTCCTCGTACGCCTCCTCATAAGCCTCCCTCGCCTCCTCCGCCGCCTCCTCGTCGCTGGTGCTAGCGTCCGAGTCCGCCGCCGCCGCCAGCGCCTCCTCGTACTCCTCCCGCGCCTCCTGCACCTCCTCGCGGTCGCTCGACGACACGCTGTTGCCGTCGGCGTCGGTGGGGCCCAGGACGGGGGGAGGCATGTCGCCGTCGTCGTGCTGGTAGGCCGCGTCGGGGTTGGGGGCTGCGCGGGTTGCGCCCTCTTCGTCGTCCGAGGAGTCTGGGGGGCTATTAGTACCGACTTGGATGGAGAGGAAGTGTAAAGAGAGAAGGGCACTCACCGCCGAGCGCGTTCGCGAGCAGCGCACCGCCAATGGCTCCCGCCGCGAGACCACCCGCCGCGCCGAGCATCATGTTCTTTCGGTCCTTGCTCTTGTCCGCCTGCGGATCAGCGTACTGCTGCTGCGGATACGCCCCGTACTGCTGCTGAGGGTACGCCCCGTAGCCCGGAGCCGGAGCCCCATACTGCGGCTGGCCACCATATCCCCCAGGAGGAGCCCCGTACTGCGGCTGGCCACCGTACTGCGGCTGCTGGTCATAACCCCCGCCGCCAAACGACCGCGACCCGTCACCGCCAGGCGGGGGGCCGCCGCCGTACCCCTGGTCCTGCGGCCGCTCCCACTGCGTCCGCGCCGTCGCGGGCTCGGCGTAGTACCACCTCGCCTGCGAGTGGTCGTACAGCGCTAGCCACCCCTGGGGGAGCGGCGGGAGGCTCTCGGGCATCGAGGGCGGGGCGGGAGGCGGGGGAGGAGCCCCGTACCCGCCTCCGCCGTATGGAGACTGCGACTGCGGAGGAGGGGCGCCGTAGCCGCCGCCGTAGGGGGACTGAGAGGGCGGCTGGGGAGGGGCACCATAGCCATCCGGGGGAGCGCCGTAGGGCTGGGGGGGCGGGCTGGCGTAGTTTTGGGGCGGTGGCTGCTGGTAGTGACCGGGGTAGGGCTGATCTCCTGTTTCGGGCGTCAGTTCCTGGTTCCTGGTTTCTGGTCCCTTTTTTCCTTGCTCGGGTCGAGCTAGTCTGGAGTCTGGGGTTGGTGGTGGCTGTGCAAGAACAAGCGCGGCGGACGACCTGGTTGGTCGGGGCGGGCTTCAGCTGCCCTTCTCGAACGTCGAGCAACCGAAACTTGGGACTTGGGGACCTGGACGTACCGTATCCGCGCTGGGCGGCGCCGTCGTCCTTTTCCTTGGAAAAGTTGGACTGCAGGCCCTCGAACTCCTTGGTGAGCTTCGAGAAGAAGGACATGGTGGGCTCTGTTTCTTTTCTTTGCAATGAGAGAGATGCTGCTTTCTGACAGAGGTAAGGATCGGGGGGATGGGGAAAGGGTCACGATGGGCGTGGAGGAGAGGTAGAAATGCGTCGAGGGGCCGCGGGGTCTTTTACGTTTCCCGCGGAGAGGGTCAACGGGCGGGAAAGGGGAAGGAGCGCTCCTGCCTCTTGCATTTGCTATGGGAAATTGGAGACAAACGGAGAGGGAGGCCTCCTCTCTTTGTCCCCGCTTGAAGCGCGCAAACCGAATCATTTCGTGTCATTTCGTGGCCGCCAAGCCTATGATGGGCCACCCCCCATATTACGGTGCACAGAGTACGAGGTGCGAGGTTCCGTCTCCTCCACGTCTCCATGTCAACGGCCGCGGGCCCTCCCGGCGGGCGCTATCTTAGGGGGGAGCGGGAGAAGGAAAGGGGGGAAGGGGAGGGCTCAGGGTCCTCTAGCGGGCCCCGCTGCGGTCCCGACCGTTATTTAGCGGGTGGTGTGGTGGACGGTGTGGATGGGGGGATGGGGTGTAAGTCGGCCAGTGAGGCTCCGCGGGGAGGGGCAGTGATGACGACGCCTGCGGGAAGCATGTGTCGGCCCCCGCTCGCGGGTGGTCGCGTGGCCAATCGTTTTTGGCGGGGGTTGCTTGGGGGCTTGGAGATTGGGGTTGGGCAGTCAGAGACCTGCTTCGGACGCTGCGGATTGTTTGGCTTGCACGCGGGTATCACGGAGCAGAGTGATGAGGAGCTCCGTCTTCTGGTGGGTTTACGAGTGATTATCGCTTTAGAAACCGAGAATGGTCGAGCTGCGGCTCGGGTTCTGGGTTCTGGGGGAGAAAAGGGGACGGCGGCTATTATTAGTGCGACGTTGCTTCATAAATGTTCCAAGGGTTCTAATGCTACTCTGGAAGTCGATCCCGCACCCCGGTCCATGTGCCTCTCCAGGTGATAGGGCACGTGCACTGTCAAACATCACGTGCCTAGGCCCGGGTCCAGCTGTGGCACATGCCCCGGTGTGCCACCACCGCCACAGAGAACAACCACGTCATGCCTTCGGCAAGAAAACGGAAACAGCATTCAAGGTGCAAGCTCCTTTTTGCCTCACAACGCAGGCACCAAGTACCTCGCCTTGGCATTGGCTTTGCCGGGTTCCCCACCGCCAGTCATGGTGAGGTCTCCACCGGCCGCCCCTCCTGATCGTCGATTCGCCGATGACCTCACCACCCGTCCCCAATCGGGGAGCTGTCGGCCAATCAGCGGCGCGTGCGCCCGTGGCAGCTCGGCCCAGCTTGTACCTCCCGACGCGGATCGCGCTGGGGGATACCTTCCTGCCGTGACCTCCCTGTGACGTGATGATTGCAGCTTTCTGCCTGCTAAGCTCAACAGGACACAACAGACCGGGAAGGAGCTCCCTTAAAACACGTCGCCGCTTCTGATTCTGTGCTTGTTCCGCTCTCCCTCCCACGACTTGCCAGGGCGACTCTTCCATCCCCGATAGAGCTTCATTTTCTTTCTAGAGGCGACACCAACGATATTCCATCCATCTGATAACAGCGGGCTGAGAACTTGACGATGAAGCTCGGCTCCGTATTCGTCACCGCGGTGCTGGCCGCCGGTGCCACCGCAAGCTGGCTCTCCAGCGCCGGTAAGCTCACCGTCCCCATCCCCCCTCATCACCGTCCCGTTCTCGAGCCACAGCTAACACACCCAGCCTACAACAAATGGCACGAGACTGAGCTCGAGCGCTGGCTCTCGGACCACAACGTCCCCTACCCCGCCGCCGCCACCCGCAACGACCTCGAGTCCCTCGTCCGCGACAACTGGCACGACAACGTCGTCGCCCCCTACCAGGGCTGGGACGCCTCCCAGCTGCGCTCCTACCTGCAGGCCAAGGGCCAGCAGGCCAAGGACACGCAGGAGGGGCTGGTCGACCAGGTCAAGGGGTCGTGGTACGAGACGGAGGACAAGAGCCAGCAGGCGTGGGGGGACGTCCGGGACTGGATCTTTGATACGTGGACGGATAGCGAGCTGAAGGAGTTCTGTGATAAGCACGGGATTACGGTGCCGCAGCCGCGGAATAGGGATGTTTTGATTTCAAAGGTTCGGGCGAATTATGATAGTGCGGCGAAGAAGGCGGGCGAGACGGCGGCGTATCCGGGCGACTGGCTGTACGAGTCGTGGTCTGGTGAGTGTCCTCCTTTCTCTTTGGCATTTGGGATGTCCGGAGCTAACTCCCGCAGACTCGGACCTCAAGTCCTGGCTCGACAAGTACGGCTTCAACGTGCCCCAGACTGGCAAGGTAAGCACCTTACATCTCACCCGTCACGAAGACGCAGCAGGCTGACGAAGCCCAGCGCGACCAACTCGTGGCCGCCGTCCGCCGCAACTCGCGCCTCGCCTGGCTGAAGCAGCGCGAGGCCACCGAGACGGCCTCTGAGACGGTCCAGTCCGCCTGGGCGGGGCTGTCCAACTCCATGATTGACACCTGGTCCGAGTCGCAGCTCAAGGAGTTCTGCGATAAGAATGGCATCACCGGTACGTCATGACACTGCCCCTCTCGAGCTCACACCTGGCTTCCCACTCCCTTTCCACCTTTCTACCCACCGCCGATCCCGTGACGAAACGGTACTGACGCCACGGGAATCAAAGTCCCTCAGGGCACCAAGCTCGATGAGCTCCGCTCCCTCATCCGCCGCCACCGCGCCCGCGTGCTCGGCGACGATGCGGCGGGGAAGGTGGGGGCTGCCACTACAAGCGCCGGGAACGAGTTCGCCAAGGCGACGGACAGCGCCGCGCTGATGTACGATGAGGCGTTTAACAAGGCGACGTCTACGTGGTCGCACAGCAGGCTCAAGTCGTTCCTTGACGCGCGCGGGATTGTGAGTGCCCCGTTGGTCCCTTGGTGCCCATCGACATGTCAACCTGTATCATCTCATCTTGAGCTTTGTGCTGACTTGGGGATAGCCTGTGCCTCAGAACTCAGAGGTCGATGAGCTGAGGGCTCTTGTGCGGAAGCATGCGCACGTCGCGGCCGGCGGCTGGACCTTTGACGATTGGTCGCTCTCCAACTTGAAGTGAGTCCCTTCCCCCGATCTGTTTCCCTACGCCCTCCCACGTTTCACCCCGTTCCTCTCCCAGTACTCCTCCAACTCCCACCACACCCCTTCCAAGCTGCAAGCTAACGCAGCCAGGAACTTCGTCCTCCAGCACGGCGACGCCGCCGCTCAGACCGTGGCCAACAAGGCCACTGCCACCCGCGACGACATGGTTAGTGCCGCCCGCTCCGCGTACGCGTCCGCCGCCGCGACGGGAGGGGAGCGCTACGACGCGGCGAGAAACTACATCACCAAGACGGGCGAGAGCGCCAAGAACAATGCCTTTGAGACGTGGAGCGAGAGTGAGCTCAAGTCCTACCTCGACAGCTTTGGGATTGTAAGTTTGACTTTTACCCTGCTCCCTTTTCTTTTCCCTAGAAAGAGGGAGGCGCAACCCCGCTCCCCTCTCCATGGGGTTCTCCAAGAGGGGAGACGAGGAGGACTTGATGAGATCGCTAACGTAACACACAGCCCGTCTACCAGACCTCGACCGTCGACACCCTCCGCGCGGAGGCGAGGAAGCAGTACACGTACTGGAAGTACGGCACCAGCACCCCCGGCGGGACCCTCGCCGCCAAGGTGAGCGAGGGCATCTGGGGCACGTACGAGTGGTTGATGGAGCAGGTCGGCAAGGGGGCGCAGGCGGCGCAGGAGGCTGCCAAGACCTTTAGGCAGGAGCTTTAAGGTTGTGGGGCTTTTGGACCGGGGGTGTTGTGAGGGGTTTCGTGGGAATTGAGTGGTGTTAATGGTGGTTTAAGTGGTTTTCTCGATTATCGTGAAGAGGGGGGGATAAATTGTTTACGGATGTACGTTAGAAACAAGTCTTTTTTCACGGAGGGGGACGGGGAAATATGACGAAATGCAATGATTTGATCCTATTAAGCTACTCTTCCGCTCGCGAGTAAAATGAAACAAGTTGCCGCCGGTGAAGTGTGGCTGGTATGAAGAGGCCCCATGGAGAGGTAAGATAAGTGAGATGTGGGTATTATTCGTATCGTGGTCGGAGTGATTTGCCGAAAACTGCGATGGGTGGCGCAGAAGGACCTTGGGGAGGAGACCGAGGACGTCGAGGATGAATGGCTGGGTGAGATTGAGAGTCGGGGGAGGCGGAGTGTCGAGGGTTAAACGTGCCGAGAGGGCCGAGGCTACTCGTCGTCGAGGAAGCGACTTGCCAGCTGACCGAAAAACGGCAGCTCATACCTGCGATCCATCTCATCAGCATCTCGTTTCCAATCCATTCCGGCTCGAGGCTCGAGGCTCGGGCAGGCCTGGGGCGTCCGCCGATGCTCCGGAGGTTCCAGCAAGTGCCAGGAGATCCCGTCAAGGGAAAAAAGGAAAGGGGTAGGGGTAAGAGGCTTACCGGTCCAGAGTGTCGGCGTCCTGGTACGCCCTCAGGCCCATGAATCCTATCAGCACGAGGTCGCAGAGGAAGAGGACCCAGCTGAGGAAGGAGGACCAGGAGAGGAGGAGGTGGAGGACGAGGATCGCGGTGAAGAGGAGGGATGATTGCCAGGCGTGGAACCTACTCCGGTCAGCACTACTCCCAAACACGGACAAGAAGCGAGAAGACGTTGAGAAGGCAAGACGGGTTGTTCTTCCGGGATAGTCTTGGGACAGGAGGACACGGGAGAGGTGGGCGGGAAGAGGAGCGCAAGGAGAGGAGTGCAAGGAGAGGAGCGCAAGGAGAGGAGCGCAAGGAGAGGAGCGCAAGGGGAGAGGCGAGAGGGGAGGGGCGCAACGAACAGAGCGCAAGGGGGAACAGGGCCATCCATACCTAACATAATCACTATTCCTCTCCAAAATCAAAAGCAGAATCGCCCCCAAAGGCGGCGAGAAAACATACGCCGCGACAGCCTCCCAGTCCAGCCTCGCCCCCAGGCTAGTGTCGAACTCGCTGACGCCCTCCCTGCGCGCGTCCGCCGCGGGGAAGGACCCCGGGAGGGAGGAGGGCTGCCAGCCGCGCTGGGGCTGGGGGTGCTGGAGGGGCGGCGGGGAGGGGTGGTGCGGGGGCGCGAAGGGGGACCAGGTGCGGTCTGTCGAGGGGCGGGGGGACGTGGTGGGGGAGCGGGCTGTCTCCGGGGGGGAGGACTGGTAGGGCGCGAAGTCCATTGTTGTGGTTGTTCGCGGTGAGGGCGAGCTTGTCGTTGCGAGGTCGGGATGGCGGAGGTCGAGTGTCGCGAGGTCGTCTAGAGAGATCGAGAGGTGGTCGCGGGAGGGTGTCGGCGCGGGCGAAGGAAGTATCGGTTGGAGGAGAGGAGAGGGGTCTATAGCATCGCCGATCGGGGGTTCGATGGCTGAGGTCTGCGTTTGACGGGGTTGCGATTCCGTCCTGGAGGTGACTTGGGATGCTTGAGCTGGAGCCTTGAGCTTAATTTGCCGCGCGTCGAGCGCGAGGCAGATGCGACGGGACGGGACAGCAGGATGGAGATGGAGCTGGGAGCTGCGGAATTACGTCAGCTCACGTGCCGCCCGCGATGTCGTCGAGTCACGGGTGTTTGCTTTGACGTGAACGTTGATCCATTGGTTCTAAACTCGCAGGATTTGAGCCAATTGGGCAGCTCCTCCTGTTCCAGGCGTAACTCCAGCTTCAATTGCACGATATTTCCTCCGCAGCCGGCATCCGTACTTATACACGCACAATGTTGCTGTCCTTTTTCGTTTCCGTCCTTTGTATCCTCCCCTAATCTCGGCTCCTGTTCTAGCTCCCCGGGACCCGTCCAATCATGTAGATTCTTCAGCCACCTGGCGGTAGAATTGGCCTGGAAACAACAAGGTAGGTATTACGGTAGGCCCTAGATTCAATGATGTGCTCTGCTCCTCGTCCGAATATAGAAATGCACGGAGCCACAGGCTTTGGCGGGTTTGAACCGCATGTGCCTTCCTGCGGTGTGACCGTGGACTGGCGCCGGTTCCAAGGCGCTGGGTATGGCATCCGTTTCGATCGGCGACTGATCGAGACACATTCCGGTACTCTCAACAAAATAAAAGTCGGATTATTCTTTTGCAAAGCCGTAATCAAGCTCAAATTCTCACTGGCCGAGTCCGCAGTTGCGAAATACTTATGAATCTCTGTATAATTGCTCCAACTCGTGTAAGTCGTCGGTGCCGGAGCATCGGGGTTAGTTCACGCGAGGGGTATGTAGGAAGCAAGATAGATATTGGGCCATCCACGATCTTACTGTACGTGTCGAAGTCAGCTGGTACTAGCTGCGTATGCGTTGGCTGCCGGGAGAAAACTGTATGCTTCCCGCCCAGTCTCCATAATCGGCGGTGTTGTTAAACCTGGTGGTTCGGACTCCGTTATTCTAAGCCGGGCCGGAGCTGGTTATCCCTCACATTCCCTCGTTGATCTCCACATTACATGTGCTCCATAATCTACACAGCACCCACAAACACGGGAAATCTCACCCATAACAAACGACAATGCAATCAAGGCTCCCACAGCGCGAGCAGGGAGCCCGGCCAGACAAATTCCGGTGTCATGTGTGCCAACTTGAAACGGTTGAAGTCATACTTCAGTATTTAGTCAATATAACCGCTGGCGGACGACATTGCGGAGGTACGTGGGGTAGTAGGTGCGATATCCCGCCGACGGCGTACTTTTACCTCGACATAGGCGCTCATACTCTATCTGACCCTTTCCCGCGAGCCCCCCTTTGTTGGTTCCAAGGGAATTCTCTCTAGATAGTGAATAAATAGCCGTGCTTTTTATAATGTGCGAACGGGCTTGGAACGGTTTGCTATGTACGTCACACCCTCCCCTGTATTCTAATCTCAAGGTACCTAAAGGGCACGTACAACAGCGCCGTGACCGCAAACGCCATCTCAAACCCGATATCCCCCGTCGTCTCCGCAATCGGGCCCACAAACCACAGCTGATCCATCCCAGGAATCACCAACCCGAAGCTCAGCACCGACGCCCCCAGCGCCGCCACCCCGGACGGCAACCCGCTCGCCCTATCCCAGCTCTCCAGGTCATAGTTCCCGGGCCTCCCCTTTCTAAAGATTGCGTGCTCCAGCACAACAACCGCGATGAAGCACGCGGGCCAGTAGCATATTATCCCGAGAAAGTTCTCCAGCGACTCGAGGAACTTTTTCGCAACCTCCACCGCCACCACCACGATAACGATGGTCAAAACCAGCGCGCACGCCGCGCGCGGGAGCCGCACCCTTACCACCATCAGCAGCGACTGCAGGTTCAGGCTGAGGGCGTAGACCGTCCCGATGACGTTCGCGAGGACGGAGAGGGCGAGTAGGACGAGGAGGAAGTCGCCGAAGCCGTTAAGGGGGGAGAGCATCGCGCCCATGGCGCCGCCGACGCTGCTTTTTGCGTAGGCGGATTGCCAGGAGGGTTGGTTGGGGAGGGCGCCGCCTATTGCTGCGCCGAGGATCATGGGGGGGAGGGCGCCGAGGCAGAGGCCGAGGTAGCTGGGGATGAAGATGGCGGCGCTGCGCAAGTTAGTTATCGCTGTAGCTGTGAAAGTATCGTTGGCGGCAGGGGTTCAGGTGCAAAAAGGGGGGGGGAGGGGAGGAATTTACCCCTTCGAACGGCGGTCAAAGTACGTCGAGAAGTCACTAGCAATAGCCGCCCACGGCAAAAAGAACCCACCCACAAGCGCCCCAAACGAAAGCACCGCCCTCGCCGTCGCGGGCGGCGCCTCAACCTGCTGCCGCAAACCCCCCCCGCTGGCCCCCAGCGCGGCGATGAGCGCCACGAGCGTCGGGATCCACGCGTAGAGGTCGAAGTGGTGGATCCAGCCTGCGCCGCAGGACTGGACCACGAGGTTGAGCAGCGCGATGATGACGATGCCGGCGGTGACGGAGAGGGCGGCGGGGTTGATGGCCGAGAGGGCCTGGCCGCTTAGGATGGAGCCGATTATTCCATAGCCGGTTAGGGTGGCCATGTTTAGGACGAGGGGGACAATGACGCCGTATAAGCTGTTCGCTGTCAGTCGGGTGCTGGGGACATATAGGACAGGAGGTTAGGGACGCACCCAAAGGAGTAGCGCGCGTGGATCATCTGCCGGAGACCCAGGACGGGTCCCCACCGCGAAAAGTACGGCGCGAAGACGGCCGTCAGGAGGCCGAAGAAGATGATGACAAGGGTGCAGTCCCTGAGCCCGAGCCCGAAGCTCAGGGTCCCGGCCATGCCCGTTGAGATGCTATACCAGGAGTTAGTATCGGGTTCTATCTCTTCTTTTCTCCCGTTTCGCGTTTGCATTCCTTGAGACACCTTTGTGTCCACCTTCCCTCTCTCTCTATTCCTGATATTATTTTTCCTAATATCTTTTGTTTTATTTTTTATTTTATTTTTTGTTTCATCCCGTGTTGGTGGGACATGCGCTTCCGCTAGGCGGGGACGAGTGACTCACGGAATGAGGTTGAAATTCATGGAGAACCAGAGAGTGTACAGCTTGATGTACCGCCGCTCCGTCTGCTGCTCAGGCTTCACGGGCTCGGAGCCCTGCACCTCGATGCCCAGCGCGGCCACGACCTTGTCCCACAGCGGGAAGCGCCTCTTGGTGTCCGGCTTGCCGGGGGGGTCTGTCGGGGCCACGGTGGGGTCATGGTGCTTTTCCGGCGCGGTCTCGGACTGGGGGTCCATTTTTGAGAACCCCTTCGCGGGGACGGGAAAATGCGTGGCTGGGGCCCGGTGGTATCGTCGGTTGGCGACGCTGTGGATTGCGAGGGCGGGTGAGCATAGGTGTTGCGGGTGGTGAGTAACTGGGGTTGTGGCGTTGGAAATCTCTGTAAGTACTCGGCTACTAGGGGACGGGACTTGGGTTTGGCCTCGGAAGCTCCGCTGGAAATTCCCCGCGGGTTGGACCAATGAAAGGAGCCGTCAGGAAAGCTTAAAAGTTGCCTCTTCCGACGTGAAATACTTGTGAGGGGCACGACCACTTGCCTCGATGGACAGGGGGGGTACTCGGGGAGGGGAAGTGGCGGATATCGGAGCTTGCTTGATGGGGTAATATGCAGGATACGGGGCGAGTCAGGGCCTTTACCGGAAGAGGAAGTTGTGCAACTGGTGCTAGCGTCTGCCCATGTTGCTTTTACCCGATTAGGAAAGTATGACTATTCCGATGCCGGAGGGTTGATGGCGGGCGATTATGAGCAGAAAGCGAGGGCAGTACTCTACGTAACAGAATGGCATTTCGCGCGCCGTCT
Organism: Scopulariopsis brevicaulis; assembly: GCA_017657125.1. NCBI lineage: Eukaryota > Fungi > Ascomycota > Sordariomycetes > Microascales > Microascaceae > Scopulariopsis > Scopulariopsis brevicaulis. Next base: position 11,745 of record JAGFNX010000404.1, read on the forward strand.
AACCGAGCTTTTTAATACCCGGCTTATAACGTGCAAGGGTGCTGTAAAGTCGAGTCATCCGCGCTTGCGTGACATGGTACAGGCCCAACCTCTCATCCACCGTGGAATGTACTCCACAAAAACTACGGCATCTGTCGTGTCCGTCCTGGCCTTGGGTTGTGCTGCTCGAGCCAGCTAGTCTCAGGCCGCTCCCTACAAAGTAGACCCGACGCCCGAGACCCTGCCGCGGCGATACCGTTGCTACTAAGCCAATACAGTACACGTACAGCGACACTATAACCCGCTGCGATTTCCAAAATTTCTAGGGTGGATGAGGTCAAACCCTGGATCTAAGGGCGTCGGGACCTGTTCCTCCTAGTGTTTGTTGTGACTACAACATCAGAGGATTAGCGCCAAGAAGCGCCTTATAGCTAAAAAGAGGAGCCGTATCCTGTTAGTTTCGGGAGTTGGATGAGCCTTTGTCGCCAAGATGTACGCTCACTGTTTGGAACTTGAAAATTATCCGTCAAGAGAAATATGGCCAACAGGGAGAGTATATTCACCAACAGGAATGTCGAGGATGTAAACGCCGAACGCAAGGAGCCGGCTAACAGTTTTTCTCGTATAGTCTGTATGTTCCGAAGACACATAGAGTAAATGATCAAAAGCAACAAAAACATGGTCCACCTTGATTGAGTTCGAAAGAGATATTGAGACGAATGTGAATATGTTTCAGACTTCAGTGAATAGCGGGTAGACCTGATGAGACACGCGCTTGTGACCGTTCGCTCGCATCTGTGTAGAATATGGTGACAAAGCCGGCCGAGCCAACTAGATTATGCCAGTTCTTGCCGATGAGGCGTACTAAAAGGGAGGTAGCTGCGACTGAAGAGATAAGAGACGTCGCGTACAATCTAAGAAGTTGATGGGCTTTCAAGCCATCTTTGGTCCAGGTCGGCAACAGACCGAGACATTGCACAGTGTACGAAAATGTGGAACTCAATGCTCCCGGGGACATCCTCGGCGGAAGGATGCGAAGAGGAGCTTAGAGGAAGCCATGTCAAGACTCTATTGTGGCATCTAGTTAGTTGGAATCCTTGTGCTCCCGTCTCTGCGTATCTTGGCTGTTGGATCTTGGTGTTGGGGAATAGACAGAGTTAAGCACTTCCGGAAGCATCGGCCTCTCTTAACTATGGTTGTGAGCCCGAACTCACGAACTACCACGCTTTCCGATACCCGGGGGTCAGCTCGTCTACTCAGGATTCAGAATCTTAAGATCCCTAGCACTACCTGTCATGAGGCGATAGCCACTAGCGTCTCGGTATGCGGGACTAATCGAAAGGTGGGCAACTGCGGTGCCAATACTAGGTGTGTAGCGATGCTGTTTCCCCGCTTGGCCCGCGATGCTGCCATTGAGGCGGCAGGCGTTGGGGAGGAAAAGGGAAGGCTTCCTCGCGACTGGAGAACAGACGGTTGTGCATCGGGACTACTCAACAGCAAGCTATGATGAACTGGAATCCTGGGTATTGAAATCGATGTGAGTCGAGCGTTCTAATGGACACGGTCATTGGACGGTGTTGTTCTACGCCACCACGGACGGAGGTTGACTACTTGATACGAAATCCGGACAGTGAGACGACTTACATCGCCCTATGAACGCAAGACTCCATCGTCGCGATGAAGTCGGTGAAGGTTCGGGCTGTAAGGGGTTGACCCGTCTAGGCGCCGGTCTGCAGACTCGTTTCCCGCCACCTGTCACATGCATTTTAAGAGCAGGACAGCACCGGAGTTAAGAGGGCAAAGGGTAAAGGGAAGGGACCAAAGACACAGTGCAACGGTTGATAGGGCCCGCTTATCTAAGCTTAGCCAGGCGTCTGGGGTGCATCACGAAACAAACCGCGCGGTCCAATGGCTGAATGACCCCGGCGCTTACATAACCGTATGACTCCTCTCCACCGCCGTTCCTGATGTCATCCTCTCGCCCGTCAGGCACCGTGCCCAGCCAACCCCACACGGAGGCGGAGGCTCCCCCCAGGGACGCCAAACCGCCAATTGTCCCTCGCCCCCATTGTAACCCAATCACGCAGCGCCCTCCCGAGTCGCCGCCGACCGCCACAACTCCAGCCAGGGCACCCCCATCGAAGCGACCCATTCCCCGGAGAGGCTCCGGTTGTCCGTCCCTCGTCTCTACGTCTCTTCCCTTTGCCGCCGCTCTCTCGAGACCAGGGGACCAAGTGCAACCCGATCGCATTGCATCACCTTACCCCAGCGCCCGCGACGCGAATCCGCCAGCCGCTTCGCCCTTTTGCCCGACGTCGGGCACTCGCTCGCCACCCTCGCTGCCATACACGCGACCAGACAGACGCACGAACGACGCCGCTTCCCCTCGACCTCACCGCGCTCCCCCCCGATACGATAATGCCAAACACATCCCGCAACCCCGACCCGCCCTCCCCCCAGACCTCAACATGCCCCGAAGATAGCGTCCCGCGCTCCGACTCCGCGACGCCCCCCTGGTCCGGCACCCCCGCGACAAGGACGCCCTCGCCCTCCTCGATGCCCGAGCTCAACCCAGACCTCCACGCGCCGCTGCTGCCCCCAGACGCGGACGCGGAGCCCAACTCGCCCGCGACGTCGCGGTCCGCGACGCTGTCGCCGGGCGAGGGGGCGGCGGCCGTGGACGAGGCGGAGGGGTGCGACACGGATGATGTGAGGGGGAAGGGGTGGCGGGGGAGGAGGGAGGAGGGGCTGGATTTCAGGGAGGAGGGGGATGGGTATTCTGCTACTTCCATGGGGCCGGATTACGCTGACGTGCGGGTATGGTCCCCTCCCTGGTACAAGTGGAATGGGTGGTCTAGACGGTGGAGTGCTGCGGGTGCTGACTGACTGGTGTAGGCTATCACGACGTCGCCGTCTTCGTATCTGAGGGCCGGCACGAGGTTCCAGGGCGCGCAGTCGTCCGAGAGGCAAAAGTACATTGTGTCGGTGGAGATCAAGCGCGTCGACCTGCGCGAGTCGTTCCTATGCGGCTACCTGCGCATCCAAGGTGTGTCCCTTTCCCTCCTCGCTCCGCGCCTCAACTCCAAACCCCTCTCGCTCTCGCTCTCGCCCTTCTCGCCCTCCCCACTAACCCCCCGCACCCCACATCAACCCACCGCCCCGCCCCCGGACGCCTCCGCTAACCTGACATGCCCAGACCTCACCGAAGACCACCCCACCCTAACGACCTACTTCGAAGGCGAGATCCTCGGCCAGAAACACACCTTCACGACCCCGCACCCCTCCTGGGGCGCGACCCCCAAGGACGACCTCTCCCACTGGTCCAAGTTCGCCGCCTTCCGCCCCTACGCCCGCGCCGCGCGGAAAGGCCCCGTCTTCATCCGCGACCTCGCGCAGCAGGAGCACATATTCATGCGGTGGAAGGAGCGGTTCCTGGTGCCGGACCACCGGGTCACGACGATCCGGGGGGCGAGCTTCGAGGGGTTCTATTATATCTGCTTTAACCAGGTCAAGGGGGAGATTAGCGGGATCTACTTTCATTCGAAGAGCGAGAGGTGTGCCCTTCCCTTCCTCCTCTTTCCTCTACCTTTGGTGGTCACGGTGGCTAACGAGAGGAGCAGATTCCAGCAGCTCGAGCTGAAGCACGTGGAGGACAGGGGCCGCTTCCCGTCCGTCGAGTTCCGATGATACCCACGCCCCCCTACACACACACACAACCTTCCTTCCTTTCTTTCTTTCCTACCGACGAAACTTTGCTTCAACGCCTCGCGGAACTCGACGGCCCTCTCTCTTTCTCCTTTCATGATTTCTTTTTCCTGTATTTTGGATTTTGGTTTTATTTTCCCGGCTTGGTGACGGGGCATACAAAACGGTCATGCAAGGGGGGAAACGGCGACCCGGACCCGGAAGATAAGCGGGGGGGGCAGCGGAGGACTACGCGGGGGTTCAAAGGGGGCATAATGGCTTTTGGGTGACGATGCTCATGATTTTTTTACTCTGAATACATACGAGGCGGGGGAAACCAGCGGACATGTGAACGGGATGGGTAAGACGGGTCGTGGGATATACGGCCTTCCATAGATTTTATGGGTAAGGGACATTCAAGGGTTACGACCACCGGGGGACTGTGATGCGAATCGCAGCGTGGTGAGTGTATGGGCGGTAGCACGAGTGACAGTGCGAGTGAAGGTGCGGGTGTGAGTGGGAGTGTAAGTGCGCGTCTATGACTCGAACTTTGTAAAGTACATCCGCCGAAAGGGGTTCAGCTCGTTGGCCGTCGTCCCCTCGCCCTTTTGCACCGTCCTCTCCAGCCAGGCCTTTACGGCCTCGGGGTCGACTTCTGAGTCGGGTATCCTCGCGTAGGCGATGAGCTTCCGCGACCCTGGGTACCGTCAGCCATAAGCCTCATCCTCATTACAATCCTCAGAAAGGGCGGCGAAACCAAGAATCCCCATCCGAGCTAAAGAGACGTGAAGGGGGGGGGAAGGAGGGTCACTCACACTTGTTGAAATCCTGGCTGCACACCGCCGCGATACGGAGGCACGGGTGCTCGGGCGGGCGGATCTCCTCGGCCTCCTCGTTGGAGGTGGGCATCCAGAAGGCGAGGCGGCCACCGTCGACAAGGGTGGCTGCCGAAAAGGCCAGGATGTCGTCGAGCATTGCGAGGAAGCTGTAGGGCTTCTTGGGGGGGACGTAGTCGGGGAGGCTTTTCCGTGTTAGCCTTACCCACGTAGGCATGGTGGTGAGTGGAAAGGGTGGTGGTGGGAAGAAGGTAGTGGGAAGAAGGTAGTAGGAAGGGTGTAAGACGGGTGGTGGGAAGTAACGCGGGGATAGGGGAGACATACTACGACCGCTCCTTGGTCGCCTCAGCGCCCTGCGCCTTCGCCGGGTCCCGGTGTCCCAGAACCTTCAACCCCTCTCTAACACCATACGGGGGATCGCACACAATCCCATCCCAGAGCCTCCGTCCAACACAAACCGGCGAGTTCGTCAAATCAGCCGTAAACATGCCCCCCAGCAGATACCCAAGCCCATACTGCTCGAAATTCCCCTTCACTCCTCCCTTCCCCGCCCCGCGAATCGACCGCCCGTCGATATCACTCCCAAACGCCAGCGCCCCGAAATGCGCCGCCGCAACGGGGAAGCTCCCCGTGCCAACAAAGGGGTCGTAGAAGAGCTTCCCCGGCGCGGCGTGCGCTATGTTGGCGGTCACGAGCGCGAGCTCCGAGTCCATGGACGTGGTGCTGATGTACCTCCTCGTCTTGAGCGTATACGTCGACGCCAACTCCCTCGCACCGGACCCCACGTACCGCCCAAAGTGCAGAATTTCAGGCTCGGGAACGCCGAGGCGCGTGGCGGAGAGAGGCCACTCCTCCAGGATGGCGAACTCCTCGTCAGGGTCAGAGAGGGCGATGGGGCCCTTGAAGCCGAGGTAGGAGAAGGAGTTTATTATGGAGGGGCGGGAGGGGGAGGGGCGGGTTCCTTGGAAGGAGTCGAAGGTGAACTTGAAGGAGGCGGTTTGGTAGCGGGGGTGGGTGTGCTTGTTTGCGGCGCGGATGGTGGTGTGGAGGGCGGGGAGGGTGGGGGCTGTGGCCCAGTGCTCGTAGATGGACTGGACGAGGATGGCGCGGGAGACGAGGCGGGCGGCTGCTTCGCATGATGGGAGGGTGACGAGGCAGAAGGGGGACTGGGTTGTTAGCTGGGTCTAAGTGAGAGAGAGTGAGGGAGGGTGAGGGAGGGTGAGGGGCGGGGCAGTGGGGGATGAGGAGGGTGAGTGAGGAGGGATCAAAGGGGAGGGATAGCTCACGTCTGCTCGGTAGTCCTTGACCTCCAGCTCGATGTCCTCGACCTCTGCGAGCGCCCGCAGCTCGGCGAGGCGGAACGTCTCGTGGCACTGCGTGAAGCGGACGATAAAGTCCATCATGGCGGGGGCGGGGTCGGCCGGGGCCACCACTTCTGTCTTATGAGTTGTCCGGGTGCGTCTCCCGGTGGACTGGGAAATGGATGTTTGGCGTCTGCCGGATTCTCGGCAAGGAAGTTGTGGTTATCGCTGCGTGGGTGAGTGAGTAAGTGGAGGAGTGAGAGGCTCCTGCCGTTTGAGGTGGACTTGCACGTGTGTGTGTGTGTGTGTCGGAGATTTTGGCGCTTGTGGCAGACGAATTTGGGCGAGAATTTTACCGCTTTCGGACGGGCTCGGCCGTCTTACTACTGCTCTGTTCTAATATCCCCACGAGGAGGATTTCCTTGCCCGAATGTCTTTTGGGAACTGGACAAAACGAAGCACGGGTTCAAATTCATTTTTTGCTTGCTCCTTTTTATTTTCCGCGCTCTACATGTACTAGGAAACGGCCTCGGGGTGGGAGTTGCGTGGAGCCCACACTGGGCCGTGTAACGAGGAGACTTCGAACCTTTCTTGGAACTATACCAATTCACTTCTTCGAACGTAGAGGGTGAGGAACCTGATTTCCAGAATTTTATATGGATTTCTTTGCGAGGGGGAGGCTGACGAGCTGCTCTTCCTCTCTCCCTCTGGTACCGGAACGAGGTGAGATGCCGGCGGGTAGAGGCGATACCAGAGTTCAAGGCTACGTCAGCACCGGTGAATAAACTTGATGATTCACGACGGAGTTTATGGAGTAATAGTCCAAGCACGACCATATAAGCCCCTTGACCCGAGCCCTCGGCGAATTCGGGACTCCTCCCTCTCACGCTCGAAGTTGACACCCAGCGACCGTGTGAATAACAGTGTACGGGCACATACGCACCGTGATACAGAGCATCCGCACGGACCACACCGTCCTTCACCCAACTTTTTTCCTTTCGCCGAGCATCGCGTCCCTGAACCCAAACCGGCACCTTCACCACGACCACTCCCCACGACACCCGAAAAATGCCGCCCCGTCTCCCGCGCCTCGCGCGCCTCCTCGAGGCGGGATCCCCCGCCCTCGCCCGCCGCGCCCTCTCGACGACCCCCGCGCGCGCCGCCCCCACCGCCGCCGCCGCGACCATCCGCGCGGGCCTCCCCGCCGACTACATCCCGCAGTCGCAGCCCCCCTCTGCCCGGCGGCCCGAGCGCCGCGAGGCCCAGCTCATCCGCTCCTACGCCTCGCTGCTCCGCTCCGCGCCGCTGCTCCTGTTCTTCCAGCACAACAACCTCACAGCGGTGGAGTGGGTCGCCGTCCGCCGGGAGCTGCGCGCCGCGCTCGACAGGGTCTCCGTGCCCGGTGTCGTGCCGGGGAGCGCGGGGGATGTCGCGGGGGAGGTGAGGATGGAGGTTCTGAGGGTCAAGATGTTTGACGTTGCGATGAAGATTACGAGCTTCTGGGACGCCGAGGGGGCCAAGGGCCTGGAGACGACGCCGAGGACGAGCAGGCACGGGCCGCTCGTCCACGACCTCTCGCTGGCGGCGTACCAGAATCTGAAGGACAAGACGCCGCCCCCGGACTCGGCGTACGCGCAGCTCTCCCCGCTCTTCACGGGCCCCCTCGCCGCGCTCATCATGCCGGCCATATCCCCCGCCCACCTCGCCGCCGCGCTCAGCGTCCTCGCCCCCTCCCCTTCCTTCCCCGCCCCGACGAGGAAGAAGAACCCGGGCTACCACGACCCCATCGTCCAGAACGCGCTGGGCAAGCTGATGCTCGTCGGAGGCCGCGTCGAGGGCCGCGTCTTCGACGGCGAGGGCGTGCGGTGGGTCGGCGGCATCGGTGGCGGGATGGACGGGCTCCGGGCCCAGCTGGTGGGGATGCTGGAGGGGGTTGGGATGGGGGTCACGGGGGCGCTGGAGGCGGCGCCGAAGAGTCTCTGGTTTGCGCTCGAGGGGCGGAAGGAGCAGCTCGAGGGGCCCAAGGAGGAGGCCAAGGAGGAGGGCGCTTAGGCTCGAGACGTTGGACTGGTGGAATGGTGTGGCGTGTAGGATTACCGACATTTGTATCTACTACTTGTCTCTGGCGTGTACCCGATAGATTTGCAAAGACATGGAGACTTTTATTCACAGGAACGCCTGAGACTCTTTTCATTCCTCGAGCAGTGAACCGGGCAACGCCCGCCACAAGATGGCCCGAACTACCATGCCACTCCTCGCCCTCTTCGTCGTCAGCTCCCGACTCACAAGAAGCATCTCACAATCGGCATCACTTCGCAAGCAAGAATTTTGGACGAGTTATCATACACTGTCTATATGCCCCTCCCCCTCCCCCTCCACAACCACAACCACAACCGTCTAAGCATAGAAATTCACCGTCTCCTTCTTCTTGCTCTGCACCTCGGCGATGGCATCAACATAATGCTCATGGCTAACCCTGTCCTTGCCCATCCGCAACGCAATCATACCCGCCTCCACGCACACAGCCTTGAGCATCGCGCCCCCGAACTCGTCCGTGCTCCTCGCCAGCTCCCCCCAGTTCGTGCTCTCGTCAGTCCGCATCTTCCTCGAGTGGATCTTGAGAATCTGCGCCCTGGCCTCCTCGTTCGGAAGCGGGAACTCAATCTTCCTATCCAGGCGCCCCGACCGCAGCAGCGCGGGATCCAGAACGTCGACGCGGTTCGTCGCAGCCAGGACCTTGATCCGGTCGTCCGACGCGAACCCGTCGAGCTGGTTCAGGAGCTCAAGCATAGTCCGCTGGACCTCGCGGTCGCCGCTCTTCTCGCTGTCGAAGCGCTTCGTGCCTACCGCGTCGAGCTCGTCGATGAAGATGATGGCGGGCGCCTTCTCCTTGGCCAGCGCGAAGCAGTCGCGCACGAGCTTGGCGCCGTCGCCGATGAACATCTGCACGAGCTGCGGGCCCGCGAGCTTGAGGAAGGTGGCGTCCGTCTGGGCGGCGCAGGCGCGGGCGAGGAGCGTCTTGCCGGTTCCGGGGGGCCCGTACATGAGGGCGCCTAGCCAAGGTCAGTTTCCCAGAGCGACTCGCGACATGAGGGTGTAAGCAGGGGAAAACAGAGGGAACTCACCCTTCGGCGCCTTGATGCCAATCGCCTTGAACCGCTCCGCCTCCTTCATCGGCCAAACGATAGCCTCCACCAGCTCATCAATCTGCTTCGACAGCCCGCCCACGTCCGTATACTGCTCCTTGGGCTTCTCGTCCACCTCCATGGCCTTGACGCGGCTGTCGTACTCCGCCGGCAGCGTGTCGAGGATGAGGTACGAGTCCTTGTTGACGCCGATGAGGTCGCCCGGCTTGAGGGCCGCGGGGTCGACGAGCCCGATGAGCGGGAGGAAGATGGTCTGCCGCGTCGACGTCTTGATGACGGCCGACTTGCCGACGCGGGTCGCGTCCAGGTCGATGTTGGCGCCTTCCTCGGAGGACTCGGCGGTGGGGTCGAGGTCGAGGAGCTCGACGACGTTGCCGACGAGGTAGGGGAGTTGCCTGGGGCAGCGTTAGCATTGATGCGGGTCGGGAGCTATCTAGGAGCATCTAGCACAGCTAGCCCATCCATCCCAGTGACATGACCAGAAAGGCAGGGGAAGAAGGGCAGGGGAACGTACCGGTTGTTAGCAATCTTGTCCATATTATCCTTAATCTTCTCATTCATCGTCGCCTTCTCGTGCGTCAACCGCTGCAGCTCGCTCCGCATAATCCGCGAGTCATTCTCCAAAAGCCTCTTCCTGGTCTGAATGTCACCGGTACTCAGCCCCAGCACCTCGTCATCCAGGACATCCTCCTCCTCGGCGTCCTTCATCTCGGCGTCCCCGTCGTCGGGCCGCTTGTCGGCGGACTCGTCGCGCCCGCGGCGGTCGAGGTCGTCGAGCTCTTCGAGGGTGGACATTTTGGCGGTGTGGGTATCTGCGTTCGACTAGTGGTGGAGATAGAAAGGGTGGTTAGAGAGTTAGGAGGTTGGCGGGGGAGGAATGGTTGTGGCGGGTGGTGATGGCGATGTTTGGAGGTGAGGTGGAGGTCGAAGCTCGCAGCCTGCAGCTCGCGTCAGCTGGGGCAGCCTTGCAAGCTCTGACAAAGCGTCGCATGGCACCAGAAGGTGGCCAAGTGTGAGGAATGTGCTTACATAATCCCCGACAACGACCTATGACGACAGCACCCGCCCACGCCTGCGTGCGACTGTCCACCAGATCACTCCATCCCACGGCAACAGAACACCACAACTCCAGAGGCTGAACAGAAGAAACAAACACTTTATACTGCGATCCCCAGACCACGCCAGGAGACCATCTACTAAATACTAAGCAGCAAACCCCATAGCCGCAACTAACGATTTTACCTCGCCAGCACCCCCCAGACCCTTATGCCCTTCTACTCCCCTTGATCCCCAACTCACACCCCCGTTTAAATCCCCTCACAGCACTCATGCCTGGCTCCCAATCTTGTTCAGCCCCTTCAGGGACCCCAGACTAAGCGCCAGCCCCTGCGACCGGGATCTTATCCGGACGAAGCCCGTGATCGGGCCGTCGTCGCCCTGCTGCTCGATGCTCAGGTTCGCGAGCGCGTCCTCGCCTGTGCGTTGTTAGCCCGGAACCAAAACGTAAAAGGCAATGAATGAAATCCGTAAACCAAAGACAGATGGAGTTACAAGACGATGGCAGGGATATTTTCGGGGAGGACTTACCAAACACGCTCCGCGCGTACAGATTCGCGCTCAAGAACTGGCAATCCCCCTTCATACTCGCCTCGGGCGTCAGGCAGTTCATATTAGTGCACGCCATCAGCCCCTCCAAGAACTCCCTCAGCGACCTGCACCGCGAGTTGATGTTGACCTTGTTCTCCCACTCGAACTCGGTCCACATGGTCCTAAACTCGGTCTCGGTGCACGTCGCCGGCTGGATATAGTCCATGATATCCACGTGCACGTCGTTCAGGATGACCACGTTGGTGTCGGTTGAGTGCGCCCCCTCGTAGACCACGTTGCCGAAGATGACGCCCGTGTCGGTGGAGGAGACCTTGATGGTGCACTGCACGTTGTGGAAGCCGTGGGGGCCCAGGTTCTGCGTCGTGGGGCGCTCCACGACCTTCAGGTCTCCCAGCGTCGCGAACTCGACGGCCAGGTTCTGAAGCGTCTCGGTAGTCTGGTTGACCAGCAGCACGTCGAGGACAATGTCGAATTGGTGCACCCGGACATACGCCTCCGCGTACACCGGGTCCGAGAAGCCCGTAAGCTGCACAACGCGGCTCAGCTTGCTCGACAGATCCTCCGCGGCCCCCTCCCCGCCCGTCGCCCTCTCCAGATCCGCGTCAACCAGCTCGGCGTCCGCGTCGGCGTTCTTCCGCGCGAGCTGCCGGATCTGCACCACGTCGTCGACCTGGATCGCGAACCTCGCCTTCTCCGCCGCGTCGCGCGCCTCCCGCTTCTTCTCCTCCGTCTGCACAATCGCCCGGAACGCCTTCTTCGTGTCGTCAAGGAACACGTGCTCGAGGCTCTTGTGCTTGGTGAACTCGGAGAGGGACCGCACGCAGGCCATTATCCGGTCGACCGTGTCCTCGTCGATGGGTGCCTTGACGAACTGCGACTGGCCGACCCGCACGATGGAGATCATGATGAGCATGGCCTCGGCGCGGAGCGCGTTGGTGCGCGCATCGTCGTCGGAGATCTCGGAGTGGCGCATCACCAGCTTGACGAGCGTCGAGGAGAGGACCGTCGCGAGGTAGTAGTCGCCCTCGAGGATGAGCTGGCGCAGCGGCGGCTTCTGCGCCGCCTTGACGGCCTCGAGTTTGGCGGCCGCCGACGACTGGCTCGTCAGCGCCGTCTCCGTCGCGTAGGTGCCGTCAGCCAGGACCCTGCGCGAGCCGGTGGGGGCCGCGGGCTTGGCGAGGCCGTTAACCTCGGGGTCCTTCTCCTCCTCGCCGTCCACGTTGTCGAGGAGCCGCTGCTCGGACGACAGGATGGGGATCTCGCCGAGGCTCGCGCGAATCCGCTTCCACGAGTCGCGGATATCCTTCTCCTCGAGCGAGTACTCGCCAATGATCCACATGATGCCCCGGTACACCTTGCCCGCGCGGACCTCACCGAGCGTGGCGACCAGGCGCGGCAGGATGGACTTGCGCAGGTCGGGGTACTTCTCGACGACCTCCTTGACAAAGTTGATGACGTCGACGGCGGACGCGTTGTTGAAGTCGGCGATGAAGTCCATGAGGAGGTCCACCACGCTGGCGGCGACCTCGGAGAACTTGATGGCGCACTGGTGTATCGCGTGGATGAGCAGCTGGCGGTACTCGGCGTTCTTCTCGTACTCCTGGTCGACCGTCTTGGACAGCTCCTTCTTGAGCAGCAGCACGACCTCCTCGACGTTCTTGCTCGAGACCATCTCCATGGCGATGCCGAGGGCCTTGCGCCGCACGTCGAGGTCGGGGCTCGACAGCGCGCGCAGGATCTCCATGACGAGGTCCTCAAGGATGCCCTCGTGCCGCTCGCGGAGCTGGTCCACGCGGTCGAGCACGATAAGCTTGACGTTGTTGTCAGCCTCCTTGATGCTGAGCTCGATGAACTTGGACGCGGCGGCCTTGACGGCGACGGGGTTGTTGGTCAGAGCGGTGAGCGACGAGGCGGCCTCGTAGACGACAGTCGACGCGCCGGCCTCGAGGAGGTCAAAGATGAGGCGGAGGTAGCGGGCCTGAAGTGTTAGCTCCTGAGTGTCCGATCGGCACTGGGACGCCTACCTTGTTCTGCGGGTTCTGCACCGCGTCCTTGCGCACAAACTCAATCTCCACGAGCTGAAGCAGCTCCTCAGCATTCGGTATTCCGTCAAAGACAGAGCTCAGGTACGCCAGCGCGCGGTCGTGGTCGATGGCGGACAGCGCGGCGAAGGCGTTGCGCTTGCACGTGGCGTCGGCCTCGGCCTCGAGGAACTCAGCGATGAGCTCGGGGGCGTCGGGGATCATGCTCGGCGAGTGCTGGTAGATGGAGGCCGTGGCGAAGACGGCGTTCTTGCGGACGTAGGCGTGGCGGTGCTCGAGGCAGGCGCGCGCCGAGGAGAGGAGGGGTTCTATGAGCTCGGGCTCGCGGAGCTTGGAGAGGAAGCGGAGGGTGTTTCCGCGGATGTACTCGTTGGGGTGCTGGAGGTCATTCCGGATGCCGTTGCTGGGGGGTGTAAGTAACGGGCGCCCACGGGGTCGAATGCCTCTGGGACAACTCACCACACCAGAATCATCTCCTGCTTGAGCTTCCCGTTCGAGTCCACCTTGGGACATATCTCGTAGTAAAAGTACAGCAGCTTCTTCAGGTGCTTGTGCTTGGACGGCATGACGAAGCGGATGATGTGCATGAGCAGGCCCGGCATGGGGTCGCCGTTGAGCATGACAGTCAGGATCCGCTTCATGGTGTCGACCTTGCTCTCGTCGGTGCCCTTCTCGAGCTGCATCTTGAGCTCCTGGGCGGTCGGCACGTCGGCCGTGTTGTCCTGGTGCACCAGGCTGTAGGCATTCTCGAGGAACGTGGCCATGGCGGCGGTGTCTGGGTCCGAGGCCCCCCGGAGATAGAAGCGATGGGGGTGGTGCTAGGAGAGACGGCGTGGCGGGGAGGTCGAGTCAGGACGTGGAGGTGAGTGCCGGATTTCAGGCACGGGAATCGATTAGACGGCTGTCGTAGTGCTCTATGGCAATGGCAATGTGTCGGGTTCGGGTTGCGTTGGGGCTGCGGCGCAACGAGGTCGAGATGTCCGCCGTCGCAGGTTGGGAGCCGGTGTGGACAGCACAGCGACGTTAGGGGTGAATCTGTCCTGCGCGGCTCAGTGTCCTCACCTCGGATTGGGTACGTACCTGAAGGTCGTGGAGTGGTGGGGCCGGCTCAATCTCGGCAGCCTGCACGTGATACCGTGGACGTGATGAGGTAAGCGAGCAGGTGCTCGGAGCGAGCTGCCCCTCGCCGCTGAGCTGCGATAACTTTGGAGTGAGAGGCGTGGTGAGCGTGAAGCAACTGACCCGACGTTTCGAGCCAACGACCCGAGCATCACGTCGTCACCCCGTTCAAGGGAACCTCCACAGCCTGCCATCATGGCTTCGAACGATGGGTTCTACCTCCGCTACTAGTGCGTCACTGATATATCCCCGCGATTCGACCCGGCCGCTGACAAGACGGACAGCTCCGGACACTCTGGGAGGTTCGGCCATGAGTTCCTAGGTTCGTGGTCTACGGTGCCCTTGGTCATAGACTGTGGCTGACCTCGTCTGCAGAATTCGACTTCAGGGTCGTCGGTGACGGTGGGAGCGCCGTCGCGAGATACGCCAACAACTCCAACTACCGGAACGACAGCCTCATCCGGAAGGAGAGTACGTGCGCCTTACTCTGCGCATCTCACCCGGGTCAGATAGCTAACGGGACCAGTGTGTGTCAGCTCCCTGGTCATTGACGAGATCCGGAGGGTCATCAAGTCGAGCGAGATCATGAAGTGCGTCGATCCCCTCTCCCACCATCCCTCGCCCACCTTTGACATGGCGGTGGCTAACGTCTCGCAGGGAGGACGACAAGAAGTGGCCGCAAAAGAACAAGGACGGGCGGCAGGAGCTCGAGATCCGGTTAGGCAACGAGCACGTGTCCTTCGAGGTCGGACTCTCCCCCCCGAGCACTGATGTACACTGCTGACTGTAGCGCAGACGGCCAAGATTGGGTCCCTGGTTGACGTGAGCGAGTCGGCGGACCCGGAGGGGCTGAGGGTGTTTTACTACTTGGTGCAGGACTTGAAGGCGCTGGTGTTTAGCTTGATTTCGCTGCACTTCAAGATCAAGCCTATCTAACGGGCGGCATTGGAGGCGAAGGATGAGACATTGGGAAGGGAATGGGGAGGGATGAGAGATGGGATGTTGGGAGATAGCCCGATAAGTGCGGCCTTTCCCTGGAGATACCCGAGAAGAATAAAAAAAAAATCGTAAACCGCATTCTTGAGATAGTCTGTTCTCTCTCCAACGTTCCCAGAATCCCCGTGGGTCAGGATCCGCACCAGCTCACACGAGCATCTCGCTTAAGCATCTCTACAGTCACCACCAACACACACTGTGCCCTCCCCGCCCAGAGCCACTCCCTCTCCAAACCTTCTAATTTTAGCCCTTCACATGCATGCTTGGCACCTGTAGCGCCCACACTAACAGCGCACCGTGCACGGAAAACTGTGCTGATGTCGCACCCTGGCGCCTCGACCACCGGACAACCGAACTCACGCAACAGTCACCCACTCTGTCACTCCTCTCCCCTCTCTCCCCCTCATCGCAGCAGAAGCCGAAGTGGCGATGTTTTGAGTTCTTCCTTGTCCGAAATACCACCGAACGAGACGAAACGGCAAAAGAAGAGCGTTGAGAGCGCCATGGAAATCCGATACTCTGACTTCAGCGTCTAGGCTTTGCGACGAAGCATATCGGCTGATAAGGCGCTGTTCTCCGCGGAGGCTGCGAAGATGGTATGATGTCCTAGATCCCACGTTTCGTCCCACGAGGCGGTGTTTCGCTCAGCCTGCGCAAGGCGATGGCTGTTCTTGCGCGTACTTGCGGTTGGCACGGTTGATATTGTGTCTCGCGCGACAGGATCACAGATGCTGACACTCGACCCGCAGGGCTGCTGTACCTCCTCCCCGACGGGCGACGACTCGCCATACCCGGACAGCACGACCCCGACCTCCTCCCACGCCATAAACCAACCCCCGCCAACCCCCACCCCCGCCGACCCGAACCCAATACAGGCCCCCCGCCGCCGCCGCCGCGCCCAGCAGCCGCTAGACCAGCACATCAACAAGCCGCTGCGCCGCCACGTCTGGACCTCGAAGCGCCGGTGGACGCGCGCGGGGCTGGACGCCGAGCGCGCGGCCTTCTTCGACACGCGGGTGACCGGAAGACAGGAGGTATGGGGCGCGCTGCACGCTGCGCTGCAGGTTCTGTGGGACCCGGTGGGTGCAGGTGGGGAGGATGGGGCTGGGGGCCTGGCGACGGCGCAGAGTATTATCGATGCGGCGGAGATTACGCTCCCGACGGGGGATCTGGCGAGGGGCGCATATGACGGGCTGGGGAATTACTACGCTTTCCACGAGTGGGTTGTGTCGGACCCTGAGAATCTAGTGGAGGAAGGAGACGAGGGAAGTGAGGTAAGTGAGGTGGGGGAGTTGGAGAGGGAGGATGTAAAGGGGACCGGGGTCGAAGAGAGGGAGGTGGAGGGGGAGGAGGCGGTTCGGCGGCGGGAGGAGAAGGGGAAGGGGGTCGTTGATGTTAGGGACTTGATTACGGTTTATGCGCGGCTGAGCGAGAATGCGCGGGATATCAAGGTCTGCGTCGCGAAGAGCGAGTCGGTGCGGAGCGTCGCGCGCAAGGTGCTCGAGGAGTCAGGGGTGAGTCTAGGTTCCCCTATCGTTTCCTACCCTTCTTCCCCGCCCTTCCGACTTACACCCCCGCACACCTTGTCCACGGTCGTACTAACACACACAGCTCCCCGACAATAAGCGCGTCAGGATCGCCTACATGGGCAAGATGCTCAAGGAGGGCCTCCCGCTCGAGGAGCAGGGCTGGCGGTCCGGCCATATCGTCAACGCGCTGGTATTTACACGCTAGGAACCCGTGTTGTGGACGGTGGCCGGCTTGCGTGCGGCTCTCGTGTGATCTCGGGTGGAGCGAGTCGCAAGGAGACCGCGCTGCGCCCTGGGCAGTGGGCTTCAAGAAGCTCATGTCTTGAACCGGCAAGCAAGACGTGTCTCCACACGATGTCTTTGCACCCCCTGCCTCTTCGTCTTCCGTTCCCATCAACCCCACCCCCTTCTTCAACTGAGATTGAGACAATCTCAGCACCCCCAACACCATAACCCACGGCTTAATACCCTGAAAGCCTGCCTTCGGATACCAGGGCCGAGGCATTGGCGCCGTTATTTTTGATTTCTTCGCGAGGGAGGCGTACCAGGCGCCGGATACCCGATGACACACTTGATTTTTAGGACTCCCCCTGATTTTTGTCACTTCTTCCCCCCCTTTTGATGGTGTTTGGCGAAGGATGGGAGGTCTGATTTCGGAGGTTTAGTGTGGACTTTTTTCGTTCTACTGTTGATAGTGGGGGGTAATGGTTATTTCATGAGTGCAAAATATATAGCTCGTCTTCATTCTTCACAAGGTAGCACGTCTAAATTATCTGTGTCGTAAAGTTTTCAATGCCGTGTCGAATATTTACGATGCCATACGAGGAAACATTAGAGGGAGTTAGAGGGAGTTAGAGGGGGTTGGAGGGGGGTTGAGGTATAAGCATTCCGTAGTTTACAGTGGAGAAGCCTGACCGAAGCAGGGGTCCACGGTCCCCCGGTGAAGAGGTGGGTCCCTCACCGAGACTCACCGAGACTCACACCGTAAACTTTTTTTTTCTTCGGCGCCCGTAGTCGAGTTTTCTGCCCCGCGGAAATTGTACGCGAACAACCGAAGCACGACAACCCGAACCCCACGTTCCCAGCCTTCGATCACGGCGGTCCTCTTTTTTACCCGCGAGGTTCACAGAGACTATATCTGTACCGGATTGTTACTGCGAAGAAACGTTACCGAGCGGCAGCGACAGCCCTGGGCGCAAGCAGCACCGCGCGCGGAACCACGGGAAGCAGCACTCGAGAACCACACGAAAGGACCGCGAGGCACTCGCGACACGACACAATGGCGGAAGGAAACCCCCCCTTCATCCGCAACCTCGCCTCCAGCGGTTCGTCTCCCTCTTCCCCTCCCCCCTCTCTTCTCTCCCCTCCTCTCCCGCTCCGGTCCCCCTCCCAGCGCAACGAAAAGCTAACATCACCGCAGACCTAAAACTCCGCACCTCCTCCCTAGCGACCCTCACAAGCTTCCTCACCTCCCGCCCCCTCTCCAGAACCGACGCCCTGAAGCTCTGGTCGGGCCTCTTCTACGCCCTCTGGATGTCCGACCGGCCCCTGCCCCAGCAGTCCCTCGCCTCCTCCCTCGCCGACCTGCAGCTCTCGGCAGTCAAGCCGTCCTCCTCGGGGATATGGATGGGGGCGTTCTGGGAGGTCGTCGGCGCGAAGTGGAGCGGTATCGACGTGCTTAGGATGGAGAAGTTCCTTTTGTTGGTGAGGAGGGTGTTTTGTGGCGGGGCGAGGTGGGTGCTTGCGGGGGCGGAGAAGAAGGGGAAGGAGGGGGAGGTTCGCGCGGGGGCTTTTATTGAGGCGCTGAGGGAGGGCCCGCTGGGTGGGGAGGAGGACGGCGAGGGCAAGGAGATGCCCCTGGGCCTGAGGCTCCACGTCGTGGACCTGTGGGTCGACGAGCTGGAGCGCGCCGGCGCGCTGGGTGACGGCCCTGCGGCGCAGAGCGCGGCTGCGAAGAAGCTTGTTGAGGGGGTGGGCGAGCTGGTCAGGGGTCTCACGAAGGGAGGGCCGAGTAAGCCTCTCAGGACGCGGGCGGAGGAGAGTCTGGTGGATGAGAGGTTGCCTTGGTATGAGGCGCCGGGGCAGGAGGACGAGGATGCGGGGTGGGAGGGCTTCGGGGATTAGGCTGGGCTTAGGGGACGGGTTTGGGGAGGGGTTTGGGGGTCGAGTACGTTGTGTGGAAGAGGAGTAAAAAGGGGTGGGGGGGAGAGATGTGGAGGCAGAGGTATTGTAAAACGGCTGTAGGGTCGAGGCGTTCGGACAAGTGGGATAGATGTTCTTTAATGCTATGGGCGTGTACTCTGCCCGCCCTTTTCGCTGTATAACACAGAGCCTCCTCGTACCAGACAACCGTCCGACACTATCGACACTGATACCAGATATACCCTCTATCAAATAGACATGTAAACCCCCCCAACTTCCCAACTCCCTACCCTTTTACTCCGTACTCACTAGCAGCAACCCCCGACCCTACTTCTTATGGAAATTGCAAACCCCCTTCACCACACCAGCCAAAGTTTTCCTCTCCTCCAGCACAACGTCATGCACCCCCTCGGCATCTCCGTCCAGCCACCTCGCCAGCAGGTCGTTGCTCTCCTTGGGCTTGACCGAGCTGTCCCGCGTGCCGACGGTGATGTGCGCCACGCGGTTGACCGTCTCGAAGTCGGCGCCCTCCTTGGGGAGGAGGCGGACTACTATGGCCATTATCCTGTCGTCGAAGACAATCTGCGAGCCCAACAGTTAGCACAGGCCCCTGGTGCACAAGACGGCGGGGATAAGGTCTGCGGGAACACTCACCCTCTCGAGCATAACATCACACTCCCCCACCGCCCCATCCCCCTCAACCCCCTCCTGCAACTTCGAATACCTCTCCCAAAGCTCAGGCCTCTCCTTCGCCGAGGCCCGATGCATAAGCGTAACGTGGAACTTCCCCTGTACCCTCCTCGTCTGCCTCAGCTGCCTATAGAACCGCGCCTCCTCCGCGGACCTCCCCGCAAAGGCCTTGTCCAGCACGTCGTTCACCTCGTTCGTCGGGACGTGCACGGCCATGTACTCCAGCGGGGGCTTCTTCCCCGGCTGCTGCTGCTGCTGCTGCTGGTTCTGGTTCTGCTGCTTGCGGCCCCGGTCGGGGATGTTGTGCTTCACCGTGGGCGCATACCCCAGCGCGGCAGTGATAGCCTCGTCCATCTGCTCCGCGGTGGGCACCTCCTTGATCAAGTTCGGATAATCCCTCCTTAGCGCCTCAATTACAACCTCGAGGTTCCTCCGGCTTCCGACCGTCGGATCAAGATCAATAATAGAATCGAACCCGTCGTCGGGCGGGCCAAAGGGATTACACGGCTCAAAGCGGTCAATGAAACCGTCCATCACCCCCAAAAACTTGGTTTCGTCCGTCGCGGCGTGGATCGTCTGGTGGTTATCCCCCCTCGTGACGATCCGATCCCGCGTGAGGCCGCGGATCTCCTCGAGCTTCTGGGGGTCGTGGACAAAGTGCAGGGCCACCAGCACCGCGGAGCCGTGCTGGACCTTGATGTCGGTGATGATCTGCCGGCGCTCGTGCTTTCCCGCGTTATTCCGGTCCGCCGTGACAGCAGCCTTCGTCTTTAGCTCCTCGAGGCACGCCTTCGTTAGACGAGGCGGCTTCTTCGCCTTGCCGGTGAGATCATCGTTCTGCACGTGGCCCCATCCAAAGAGCTTCACCAGCGCCTGCGCGATCGTCGTCTTGCCGCACCCAATCGTCGCGATCGGCACGAGCACCACATCCCCCTCGACCTCCGTCCTCGCAACACCACCGCCCGCCTCGTTCTCAATATTCGCGGCGTCGGCGCCAGCAATGTGCTTGTACGCCAAAAAGTCGTCGCGGAGCCCGATAATTCCGTGGTTCTGCACGTACAGCTTCCCGAGTTTTGGGTCCGCCTGCAGCCTCTTCCGCGCGTAGAGGAGGTACTCCTCCGTAATCTTCCTGTGCTTCTTGAACTTTGGCGGGCGCCCCGCGATCAGCGCCTTGGTGCACTCCCTCCACTGGCGGTACATGAGGTACGGCTCCTCGAACTTGTACTTGAAGAACCAGTCGCGGTACGGCACTGAATCGGGGTTGTGCGACATGCGGCAGCGGATGACGAAGCCCTCGACGTCGCGGCCGTCGTGGGCGCCCGTCTGCGCCACCTCCTCCAGGAAGGCCTTTACCTTTTCCGCGTCGTCCATGACGATCAGACCCGTTTTGCGGAAGCCCCAGGCGTCGGCGAAGGACTGAACCGCGGGGCTGGCCCAGGTGGCGAAGACGGGGAGGTTGAGGTTCATGCCGTGGAGGTACAGCCCCGCCTTGTCCTCGCCGTACGCGAGGATGTGCTCCTCGAACGAGTCGTCGCAGAGCTCCGCGACGGCGGTAGCGTTCCAGCGGCGCAGCTCGGCGGCGAGATCCGCCTTGGTCTTGCCTATCGCCGCCAGCTGCCTCTCGATGTGCCGCTCGCCGGCGACAGCGTGGCTCAGATCCGCGTCCTCGCGCTCGCCGGTCGAGTGCTTGCTGCACACCAGCAGCGTCCCGTCCTCGAGCCCCGACACGAAGATGATGCACCCGTTCTCCTTGAGCGTCAGCTCGTAGGGGCCCTTGGTGCGGGACAGGACGTTCTGCCACTCCGTCTCGCGCACCTCGCCGACGTTGAAGAACTTGTCGTAGCCGCGGACGGCGATCTCGGGCTCGCCGCGGCGGTTGCGCGTGGTGAAGAGGCCGCGCGCGTATGTGGGGAGGTCGCGCTTCTTGTAGTCCCAGTCGGCGAACTTCCAGCTGTCGACCGAGATGCCGTCCGGGGAGCCCTTGACGGGGAAGGTGCTCCGCTTGACCTTGATCTTGCCGCCGCCGCCGCCGCCCTTGCGGCCGTCCTCGAGGGCGCGGACCATCTGGGCGGTCTCCTGAACGTCTTGGGGGATCATGGGGGGTTCCATGGGCGCCCCGGGGGCCGTCGCGGCCATTGTCGAGCTGGTGTTGAACGATCGGTGGGAGATGTGGTTGTCGAGCAGAGTGGGGCGCTGGAAGGCGTTCAGATTGGGTTTCACGAGGTATCTTCCGATTTGGGTCAAGATGCGATGAGGGGGGTTCATACTAGCCGTATATAAAGGTTGCTCTCGCGATCAGCTCCGGTCGAGCTGGGAGCCTTGCTCCAGGATGGTATGCCGGGTGAGTCAGACGAGTCAGACGGCGAGCTGCAGGGATGCTGACAGGCTACGGTGGGTGTGGGGAGCCCGAACGGATATGTAGCCTTGATTCGCGGTTCAGCACTTCAGAGTGTGCTTTAACGTCGCGGCGTAGGAAAGGCTCAGTCTATGCAACTGGGTTGTGCAGGTTCATCGAACCAGACGAGCTCTGGTGCGGGGCAAAATTCCTCGAGGAGGGGTCCTCCAAGGGCCCTGCTATCTTGGAGCTTTACTGGTAGGGAGCTGCCGTCACCTGTCGGCACTCGTCAACTCCAGCATCGAACCACGGCGCCAATTTCGAACTTCCAGGACAGCCTGGATAGGCAGCCATCGACAAGGTCCAACGTGCCAGCCACGGGGACCCCAGTTCGTTCGTGTCATGGCCTTCCATCTCGATTCCCATATTGACCATTCAAGGTCCTCGTGGGTTCGATCTCAACAGAATCATTCCCCGAACAAGTGACTACCAGCTGCCGACCGTCCAGACTACTCACCCCAACGAGGGGACGGCCAGCGCGGGGATGGGCAAGTGAAGCAAAGCCGTCGTCGAGTGGGTGGCTTTCGACGGCTGGAGATGCGGCGCGATACCATGACACTGCCGTTGTCTTCTAATCATGTGCCAGGGCGAGGGTGATCCGCCCTCGGCTGCCCGCGAGCCTGCTACAGGCCCCGGCCACAGGCTATCGATCCCAGTCCATATCTTTGACTCTCAATCCAACGTCGCCAGCTGCCCAAAGAAGAGGCCGTGGCCGCATCTGGGCTACGCTGGGTTCGAGCGCGTGGCCCGATGGACAGCGGCTTTGCTTGTTCGAAGTCGGGGTAGAGGGTAGCTCGGACGGACTGCTGGCCGTCACGGTCCCTGTCGGCTCGCTCCTATGCGCTGCATCACGTTACGACTAGCGGGGCGCAGGGCTGCCATGACCAGCGCCAGCGAACTGGCGACCGCGACATCGATTCGAGTCCGTCCCCGACGGGAGATTCCGCGTCCCGGGGGTGAAGGAGACCAATGCGACCCTGCGTTGGTCGCCAGCCACCGCAAAGCCACGGCCCCGCCCGGCCCAGAACCGGCGTCTTGGCAAATCTGTTGGTTCTGCAAGTGCTCGGCCCAGGGGCCATGTACATGCACTTTATCCGTTTCGTGTGAGGCCTCGACCGGCTACTACCCCCAATGGCACGCGTCTGGCGGCTCGAATTACTGTTGTAGGGAAACACCAGCTGTTCGTATCCCCGCCGCAAAGGGCAGGATCTCGAGGGACCCCCAGTGTGGCATCATCAACGGAGGTCCCCAAAGCCCCTCCGGAGGAGGTGCATCGTCACGCAATTCCTTGCCGTTGCGGGATGCCCTCATCGTCGGGGGAAGCCGTAACCTGGCACACTTCCCCTCTTTCACCAGAGCTACGCACCAACATCACTTGGTTTTCTGGGCATGCCAACGCTGAGATAGAGGTCACACCCACCCCCTTCCCCGTCCCCCAACGACTCGGCCCCACGCTCCCAACTCCCCTCGCAGGCGTGATGCACATCCGAACGGGGCAGGACAGAGGCGCAATACCCCTTTCCGACCTTCCCACAGCCTCAACACCCTGCAGGTGTGTATCCAGCTGGAGAGCGATGTGGGACTTTTGGGATGTGGATTAACCCTTGTCTTCAAAGGATTACCTGCATAGCAGGTCGTACTCCCTCCACTGTTTGCAACGGGTGAAAGGGGCGAGGCAGGGTTCGGCCTGCCCGGGTTGCATCGAAGCCTCCAAGCATAGAAACGGCGGCATGATCTGCATGCGAAACAACCGATATGAAGGGCGGCCCACGAAGAGGGAGCCGGCTTGTGCTGCACTCGTCTCCTCGTCTTCACTATTTATCCACTCCTGCTCTGCGTTCACAGTCGTCCTCCTCTAATATTTGGTTAACATCAACTGGGCTGCACCAGATCGGCTTTACACCCCTTCCGATGGGCCTCAAGTCGAAAGCAGCACCCTTAACTGCCATGGCTTCCGGATCTGGGGTGCCGGCTACCCCTAAGATCCCGGGTGCCTTCTCATCACACAACCTCATTTCCAATCGGGAGCCTCTCAGTTTGAGCCGCTCCCTTAAACACCCGACCCTCTCCAAGACCACAGGGTCCGATTCGCAGATCCACACGGCGGTCATACACTTCTTCTCCACACTCTTGTACTGTTTGATCCAAGTCCACGCTATCAGTCTGTCCATTCTTGTTACGACATGGGTACAAGTCCTCGATTGTTTCTACATCAAGTCCAAGCTCAGTGATCAACCTTCTTCCCAAGACCAGGATGGTGTCGAGCACAGCTCTCTCGAAAGCGAGCCGCGAGAGGCGGGAGATATATCCCCGCGAGAACCCCGACATTCAAACGACCGACCAGATGTTCTCAGTCCAGAAGAAGATATTGGACCTGGGGGGATTGAAACGATAATAATTGATGAGTCTGAGGACGATGCTGAACGGGCGACCTGCTCCCCTGGAGAGGCCGACGGCGAACTCGACAGAGGACATGTGGACGCAAGATGTGTTCATGTTATAATATCTAGCGATTCCGAGGACGACGATGATGACGACTCTTGCTCCCTCGGAGAGGCAGACGGGGACGTCAACAACCAAGAGAGCGAGTGTCAAGAAGCTGAGCCGGTACATGGGGTCGAAGAAAGGTCGAAGCAGCTGAGCCCTCCCCCAGCAAATGGACACGATGTCGCCGCAGGACAGGGGGCTAAAACCCCGATATCTATCACGAGCGAGTTTGTTCTCACCGGGAAGACTCTCGTTGGGTCCGGATCTGTCAACAACACCCTATTACTCCCCGATTTCAATGATGGATTCCCGGCACCGGAGCACAAGGACAAGCAACGTCCCCACAAACCGCCCGACGAAGTTCCGGCTTCCGACATCCCGAAAATGTGTTCGTTCTACAACGACCTGGGCTGGATCAGCCGTGGGACCCTCAAGAAACGCGACAACGGGGCGTTAACTAAGACTATCGAACGGCACCTTACGGAGACGGACAACCGTTCGGGATGTCTCTATATCATCAAGCATTTTCACTACAACAACCTCTACAAGATCGGTATTACCACGAGTGCCATGGCAAAGCGAGAGGCTGAACACCCCCCATGCATTCGGGAGAACCCGTCTGATCCGTATACGACGGGCTACTTCACGGGCGCCCCACGCGCAGAGAGCCTCGCGAAGATACACATGAAGAGCAGGAATGTACCTCTGAAGCTTTGCCTACGTTGCCGTGTTGGAAACCCGACCGATTCGGCCACGAAGAAGCAGATCGACGCTTCGAAACGGACCAAGTTTCACACCGAGTGGTTCACGGGGGACTTCGATGACATCAAGGCATGCGTGGATTTCTGGGCGGAGATTGTGGCGACGTTCTACGACGACACAACAGCCTTTACCGGGAATGTGGATGAAATCTTGGCGACCGTACTCTCGTCCGAGGGCAAGAGGAGGAAGTCGCGACAAGGCTCCGCCGAGAGCAAGAAGCACCTGAACAATTCGGGTCCCAGCCCGTGTGCTCGACGCACCAAGGCGGAGCGCCGGCCCAGCAGGGGCAGCACCGGCCCGGAAGGAGACGAGGAAACGGGCCTCCCTGACGAGGTGGGCTTGGGAGACCGGAAGCAGCTGTGGGAAAGGCTGGACCGTACCACCGCGAACGTCGGGGCGACGCCCGAGAAGAAGGCCGCGCGGAAATCCAATGGTGAGGGGCTAGGCGTCCGGCCGGAGGGGCCATGGACCCGATCGAAAGCCAGGAAGTTCAAGATGAACGCCGTACCGCTCAGCGCCGAGGATATCTCGCGGATGGTGGGGTAGTTCTTTGGGACTGCCTCACCCGGGTACGAGGTTAGCTTCTATTTCCTCTGGAGAAGAAGGACATTTGAGACACGTTCATGAGGCAGGGAGTTTTGGCATTGCTTTTTTATATCGTGGCGTTCGGGCTTGATACCATTGCTTTTCTGTTTTTAAGGCGTTGTAATAGATCTCTGAATGTCCCCTGGACATGTTCTCATCTCGATACCCCGAGCCACGAGGTCGGACCCTCTCCAAAACCAAGCCCGAGGTGATGAGGAGCAGCTGAGCAGAGGAACTAAAATTTCCGAGCTTGACAATAACCGGTCAGAGACTTAGAACACGTAGCATACGAGTCTTTGCTCCGCCGATTTAAACGCAGAGCTATGCAGGTAACTGATACACTATCACGATAGAACACCCCGCCACCTGTACCGGTATATTGCCCACATGTTTCATCTTGAAAGAGAGTCTACATCGCTCCAGCCGGTCCGGAGTAATGTGGAGGTCTCTACAGAGAACCCATATGCCACTGCCCGGACTTATATTTAGGTGCAGAGGGGTACAGATTTCAGAGCCCTAGGTCAGCCTAGATTTTAGCACCTAAGCATACTATATCCACCTCGAACTAGGCAGTATTGATTGACTGGACGTCATCCTTGCAGTGGGCAAGTCACATTATTTGTCATGTGATACTTATTCTTCCTCCTTGGTCCCCCTGACCCGCACCCAACGACTGTTTCTCGCTCTGTGTTTCTTGTCCATCTCATTTTGCAATGCGGACATGTATGAATGGAGAGTGAGTCACTACGCTGAATGTGACCATAATCACGCTGAAAGCATAAACAGGTGCGCTTGCACTCCAGCGGGTGGGAGGCTGCGTGATCTAGAGCGGTCTCTCGACGTCCAAGACACCAATACGCCTGGAAAGCGCCCACCCTGCCTAGGACAGTCATCGCTTAGCTCGGAGCATTCGTAGTAACTTGTCAATATGTAAGTAAGGGAGTGTCAAAAAGTAGTAGGAAGATCTCTGACTTGGCCTAAGAAAATGCCACTCTCAACTCAGCCAAAGCGCGTAGTCTTACGCCTACGATGCAACGAATTTGAAGACACAATCGAGTCTTATAACGAAGCTATCCAGGCGTATCTCTCTTTAGCCGGTAAATAATTCAGCGAGTACGAGGATCACCGTCATGTCGCTCATTTCGAGGGCCACCAAGATTACTAGGACGGCAATTCTCGCGCCTCGTTCCACATCATCCTTGATATGGAGAAGGATGCAGTCCAGGAGCCGGAATTGGGAAAACTGCCGCACGAGATTTGTCGTATTCGCCGCCAAAAGGAAGAGAGTACACTGTAGGGCTCTGCGTATTCTGTCTGCGGTTAACTCCACTAACAGACCTCTGGAGTCGTCACCCCCTTGCCGAGTCGCTATCTCAACCTTGCTCGTAGGTTTACTTATCGGTATGTCTGGGGCGGACTAAGTTAGAGGGGAGACTATGTGAAGAACCATGCCTTTGCCCCTATGTAAGAGAGTATTATAAGCGAAGCAAACGTCACTTTGTCGTAATGCTATACGTCGCCTATACATTAATTCAGATCTTATACATATTTATTATAATCATCAAAACATGGTGTTGAGCATGGGAACTGTCCAGTTACTCTCCAGCGAAAACCTCTCCCTGCCGCTATTAGGATTAGAACTTGAATAGTAGATAACGTCCGCAATCGACTTAGATAGCCCTAGAGATAAGTAGTATACCTGAAGGCACTTAGAGTTTATTATCAGAGCAGGGGTAGTAGCTCTAACTTATATGTTCCCGACTCGCGCTGAGCTGCGATACGTCGATTGCGCCGTGCTAGAGCGCCCTATAAGCTATATACCCTTGAAGCCAAGCCATGTAACAATCGCCTCGTCTCAACCCGAGGAATTGACTAGTACGCGACGTCGGTATACAAGACCCGAGTAGGATGTTTGAGTTAAACAGAGGGGAACTACGTTGAGTTCTCGTTTGTGCTACCAGTATCTAGAAGAATCTCAATTTGGGTTTGCTCGTGATCGAACCAGAAATGTAGAGTGCCCTTCATTTCATATAAATTGCAATCTAGAACCTCGTCGTCGTCGTCGCCTATAGGCTGGTCTGTGAAATAGATCCTTACTCTCCGCACATCTCTCACCACGTGTGTCTCCCAGTCTGATATTGTTAAGACAGATAAAGTCCGCGGTGTCTCGTACGTTTCGTACGGATCAACACCTACGCGGCAGTCGCCTAGCGCTCGCTGTGCGCCGTCTTGGTACACAAAGAGCAGTCCTCTGCAATATGATC
Source organism: Scopulariopsis brevicaulis (assembly GCA_017657125.1). Lineage (NCBI taxonomy): Eukaryota > Fungi > Ascomycota > Sordariomycetes > Microascales > Microascaceae > Scopulariopsis > Scopulariopsis brevicaulis. The sequence continues at coordinate 39,310 of JAGFNX010000404.1, forward strand.
GTCCTTCTTGGTGGAAAACCTTCGCAAGGGCGACATTGTCTAACGGGGCAGCGGAAAAGTTGACTTCAGCCTGCATGAAGGCAAACGGGCAACGCTTAGGACTAGAGACGCCAAAAAAGTCCGGATTCTCTCCATCTCTGAGTGTAGCCTTCGGGAAGGCCCCTATGGCAGAGAGCTTCCTTGTCTCTGTCCGTCCATACATCAGCGTCGTTGGAGGGTTAGCAAGCATATGAACCGTGTCATGTTCCTCGACCCATGGACCGACGGAAATATCGCCAGCAAGTTTCGTTCGAATCTAGGGCCGGTTAGTAACAAGAGGGCAGGTAGTACGCAGCACAGCCAACGTCATACCAGAAAGCAGTGGATATTTAATAAATCCGTGGTAGATGCTCCTCTGAGGCCAACAGCTAGAACCCGATCATTCGTAGGGATAGGAATATAATTCCAGGTTGTAGTGTCCTGTACCTGTCGAGATAAACACTCGGGAGGTATCGTAGCATAGGGCGCGGTGTCAGTGTGAGCATGGATGGCATAGAAGGCACCAAAGGCGAAGAAGAACGTGAGTCCGGTTATCGAGGATATGTCGATAGTGCAAAAGCGAGTTGGTACATCTGGAGAACCATACAAGCAGGTCTGGGAGGCTTGTAGGGCGTCTGGTAGCAGCAGGGGAGGGGGGTTCGGTGTGTCCCAGGTGTGAAAACCGCTATGCTCCTCGGGAAGCTCGAGACGTACTCGGCCATCCTCCTCCTCATTAGCGAACTTGATCAAAGGCCGGGATGAAATAGTTGTGGTACCTTAAATAACGCAACAACACCATCAAAGCAGCCTTCGTCCTCGATAACAAAGACCATATTGTCAAACCTCCTACTCGAGTATCGGGGCTCGCCGGCCGGTAGTCTCTCGAGTTTTCTGATCCCCCGAGAATCAATTGTCAGGCGAACGATAGGTAGATGGTCTAGGGCCTCAGACTGAATTGGAACGCAGCCCCGCTCCCACTCCGCTACCTGACGGAGGGGGATAGAGGAGAAGTTGCTTAAGGTATAGCGTCGAACTGCGTAGCAAGATCAAGTGCTGCTATAAGACGCCAGAACAAACTGGACTGCGAGTAGTCCCGGACCAGTTGTCTGATCTCCGGCGGCATCCTGAGGAGCTCGGGGAGGCCATATCTTTTTGCTACTGTTGTCACGGCTCCTGACGTGACATTTGTGACCTCGGGAAGAACGATAGCAGGCGCCTGGCGCCACGGCTTGCGCCAGGACGCCTCCCTCCATAGCCGCTCCAGCGCATCAACACGGGTGTACGTCCGTGTGAAAAGCTCAAAGCATTCAAGATGCGTAGTTGCCGCTTCTGGCGAGGCAGCGCACTGCTGACACCTAGGTCTTCGACAGAGGAACCACCCATCGATTGCGCGAAGACGGTAGTCATTACCCGGGTACAGAAACGGCCTGGTAGAGAGCCAGCAGGTAGTTGACCTAGGGTTGCCGAGCACTAAATACCACACGATAATATAAGTAGATGATATAGGAGTGCGGTTAGGGACGGTTAGCCTTTCAGCCCACGCATCGTTCATTGAGTTGAAACGCTCCGCCGCAGATGCCGCACTGATAGCTGGGATGAAGATGGCCGAGGGATATGTCACGATTCCGGTAAGCAGCCCACGATACGAGTTTCCCGTTCACAAGTTTCCCTTGAGGCGCCATGCCGCTGGTGATAGTCGTGCGCTAGGTGTGAAGAACCAGGGAGTGTAGGCAGCCGCGTTTTGTATTAGAGTATGGTGGCACCGCTCTCAATTGCCGTGGCGGCCGGTGCCGCTCACTGCCACCTGCACTGCATAGCATAGATAGCGCCCTCTTATTGGCCGAGCCTCTGGAGCAGCACCCCCCAACTCAGTCTCGGGACTGTTTCCCCTGAGGAAACCAGGAAACAGTCCCACACATCAATCAATCTCTGTTCCCCCTCATCGCAGGTACTTGGCCAGGGTGGTTGAGGGTGCTGAAAAATGCACCCGCCGACCACCCAAAAACGGCACCTTCGGCAGCCACACCAGAACTCAATGTGGAAACGACGCCAGACGGCCGTCTCTCAGGGAACGAGCCCCTGGGGCATCTACCGAGTACGAGTACGGCACGTCAAAGGCGGGAGTAGCGTGGGATACACTAGGCGGGAGGCTTGGCAGAGATTGATGATCGAGATAAGAACTGGTGTCCCGGACAACCTGGGCCCTTTGGACGTGCCGGGGACAGCGTCGTCTGAGGGGTGGGGCCTAGCGTCTCGAAGCCAGGGAACGTGGGGCTGCCCGGCAGGTGGATCGGAGCTTTAGACGAAGGATTACACGTATGCTGTTGGAGGACTGGCGATTCCTTCGCCCGTACTGCCCAGAGACGATGGGTCCTCGTTCCGAGGGTATTACAGGCCAAGACGGTGAAGACGGTGGGCGTGCTGGTGCTAGGGGCCAGCTTGGACAGACGGAGGAGAGACAGTAAGTCCGCCGATCCCCGTCAGATGTCCGTCCCTGGCCTCCCTGACGTGCCCAATCAGGCCCGTCCCGGAATCGGAGGGTACTCCTTGGAGAGTGGGATGTAAAACGGTTGGCGTGGGACAAGCCAGGATGGAACTGGTTCGGCCCCGCGTCGCTGTGACCCTGGTGGCCGAGACGCGTTTGGCCTCGTTCGAGATGTCGTTCGAGTTGCCAGGATAGCACTAGAGAGGGAATGGAAGCATCATTAGCCTCGAAGAGTATTCCACTCGCTCTGCTAGGCCTCGGTGACATGACCCGAGCAACATTGAACGGACGAAGAAACGGTTGACGATGGGCGAGAGACTTCGAGGCAGACCAGGAACTGCCCCTCGGCGGGGTCTTGGCGCCTTCCCTGGCACAGAGTGACTTCTGCCTAGCCGGAGTGACTTGTGACTTCCACGTGCAGCATCAATTGCCGTGCGCCAAATTTTCCACCCCGCTCCAAACCGCCCGCTCGCCGCCTCAGGCACCCACATTGCCCCTCCATTGCGGGGCAACCCTGGCAGCTCAATTTGGCTCGCTCCCCCGCGCCGCAGTGAAAAAGAGCCCCTCCTCCCCCTCGTCCTCGTTCCCTCCGAAACACCTCACCCAACTTCTTCCCCTCTACACCTCCCTCAAAAGTTTCCGAACCATCAATTCATCCCTCCTACCCCCTTCAATACCCAATTAAAACCCCTTCACCTTCACAATGGCCGCCCCCGCCCACAAGTTCAAGGTCGCCGACCTCTCGCTGGCCGCTTTCGGCCGCAAGGAGATCGACCTCGCCGAGAATGAGATGCCCGGCCTCATGGCCACCCGGGCCAAGTACGCCGCCGACCAGCCCCTCAAGGGCGCCCGCATCGCCGGCTGCCTGCACATGACGATCCAGACCGCCGTCCTCATCGAGACGCTGACGTCCCTGGGCGCCGAGGTCACCTGGACCTCGTGCAACATCTTCTCCACCCAGGACCACGCCGCCGCCGCCATTGCCGCTGCCGGCGTCCCCGTCTTCGCCTGGAAGGGCGAGACCGAGGAGGAGTACAACTGGTGCCTCGAGCAGCAGCTCCTCGCCTTCAAGGACGACCAGAAGCTGAACCTCATCCTCGACGACGGCGGCGACCTCACCAGCCTCGTCCACAAGAAGTTCCCCGAGATGCTCGACGGCTGCTACGGCCTGTCCGAGGAGACCACCACCGGTGTCCACCACCTCTACCGCATGCTCCGCGAGGGCGAGCTCAAGGTGCCCTCCATCAACGTCAACGACTCTGTCACCAAGTCCAAGTTCGACAACCTGTACGGGTGCCGCGAGTCTCTCATTGACGGTATCAAGCGCGCGACCGACGTCATGGTTGCTGGCAAGATTGCCGTCGTCGCCGGCTTCGGTGATGTCGGCAAGGGCTGCGCCATGGCGCTGAAGGACATGGGCGCGCGCGTCCTCGTCACCGAGATCGACCCCATCAACGCCCTGCAGGCCGCCATGGCCGGCTACCAGGTGACCACCATGGAGAAGGCCGCGCCCCTCGGCCAGATCTTCGTCACCACCACCGGCTGCCGTGACATTCTCGTCGGCAAGCACTTCGAGGCCATGCCCAACGATGCCATTGTGTGCAGTAAGTTCCCTCTTGCCATGAGACCACCTGTGTGAAGAGTCCATAGTCTCTAACTGCCCCCCTAGACATTGGCCACTTTGACATCGAGATCGACGTCGCGTGGCTCAAGGCCAACGCCGCGAGCGTCCAGAACATCAAGCCCCAGGTTGACCGCTTCCTCCTCAAGAACGGCCGCCACATCATCCTCCTCGCCGAGGGCCGCCTGGTCAACCTGGGCTGCGCGACGGGCCACTCGTCCTTCGTCATGTCGTGCTCCTTCACCAACCAGGTGCTCGCGCAGATCATGCTGTTCAAGAGCGCCGACGCCGCGTGGGGCGCCAAGTACATCGAGTTCGGCAAGACCCAGAAGCTCGATACGGGCGTCTACGTCCTGCCCAAGATCCTCGACGAGGAGGTGGCCAAGCTTCATTGCGCCCACGTCAACGTCGAGCTGACGACGCTCAGCGACGTGCAGTCCGAGTACCTCGGCCTCCCCGTCGAGGGCCCCTTCAAGGCCGAGCAGTATGTACCCCCCTGATTGACTCGAATTTGGGATGTAGATGCTAACGGTGAAATAGCTACCGCTACTAAGCGGCTCGTCTCGTCTGCAGTGTTTCCGTTGTATTAGAAGCCCGGGTTTTCAACTCCCGTGCTCATAGAATACCCCGCCTTGATTTTCCCTACCTCCCCCTCTCTCCATCTCTCACTCTCATCTTATGAGTATCTCTCATGAAATCATGAAATCACCCGGGACCTTAACCAGTTCTGGAATCCGCAACGGTGTCACGATTTGTCTTTTGCCTTTTCTTTGTAGTTTTGGTAGCAGTCTATTCAACAGCATGGCTCGCATAGGAAAAAATGGGAAAATCGGCTTTCCCCGGTCAAAGGGAATATGGGGTTATATCTATAATGAACTTTTTATTTATTTCTGATGTATGGATGGAAATGTCCTGATTCAACCGGACTTGGTGGAGAATACAAATGTCTGGTCTCTGATTTTCTGTCTTCGTCTTCTTCTTCTTCTTCTTCCTCCCCCTCGAGCTTTTGAAGTCTTGAGGATTTGGGGGAATTTGGGGGTTTTTGGTGTTTATTTTTGTGTGGGGTTCGGGAGGCATTGGATGGGGTTGTTTTTTTTTCAACAAAAGGGAGTTGGACGTGCAGTAGCTTAAACTGCGAATTGATTGCTCGTATTAACGGCACATGTTGATACCAGTCTTGATGCTGGGCTCGTCCTATCCATCGTACGGGTCTGCCGGGAGACCCGTTTGCATGCTTGCTCGCGTCCCGAGTCGGAGCAGAGACGTTTCCGTGAGATATCCCTCCCGCCCGAACCCACGTCTGGAGGAGTTTACGCCTGGTGCAAGACAAACTGGAAATGAGATACGTCTGAAGAAAAGGATGTGTCACGAGGGTTAGGTCGAGACATTGGAAAACCGGTCTTTCTCATTAAAGATCATGTTTGGTACAGCGTTGCCCTAGCCTCCCGAACGCCAAGATGGAAAAAATGCAAATCCCTCTCCCTCTGTCTCTATCTACCGGGCACCGAGCTTTGCACGCTGCACTGCACCAGACCACCACACCCATTGACAGCAAACCACACACTCCACTGGCTATGGCGCTGGCCATACCACTGTTCCCAAAAAGTAAAACGCAACTCGTAACTCAGTTCAAACCATCTCCCAACCTCCCCGTAGACACCTTACTGCGACAGCAGGTTCTCCCTAACGGCAAACATCTTGGCGCTAACCCCCGCCGCGAACCCATCGACCTGCTTCGCGTAGAGATCCACCTGCCTCGCGTTCAGCAGGCCCTCGAGCCTGCTCGGCTCCTGCGGCAGCTTGAACAGCTTGCTCCACTCGTCCTCGGGCAGCGGCGCCTGCTTGGCGGCGACGCGCGCCGCGTTCTCGGCCTTGCGCTTCGCCTGCCACTGGGTGATCTTGGTCTGCTCGCGGCCCAGCTGGCGCTGGTAGAACTGGAAGTTGTTGAGGTCCGTGTAGTGCTGCTCGACGGACTCGAGGAGGAGGTCGGCCGTCTTCTCGAGCGGGGGGTCGATGGAGAGGTCGAGGGGCTCGAGGGAGGGGTGGAGGGGCGGGTGGACGGGGGAGGTGTTCAGGTCGTCGAGGGAGAGCGGGGGGTCCGTGGGGGAGCGGGCCGGGGGCGGGGGGATTTGGTGGAGGTACGAGGTTAGGAGGTGGGTGTTGTGGATCTTGACGGGGTACTCGACGAGGACGTCCTTGAAGGAGAGCTTGGACTTTTGGAGGCTGCGGGGTGGTTAGTATCAGGGCTGTCTCCAAGCGGGAGGTGGGAGGGACAACTCACTTCTCAGTCGTGAACTTGCCCTCCTTGTAGGCAGCCATGAACGACGGCGACAGCTTGAACGCCCTCAGGCTAAGCGCCCCCTGCGCGCTCCTCCCAACATCGTGCACCAGCGCAACGGCCCCCTCGTTCTCCTTCTGATAATGATACTGGTTCTCCACAAACGCCAGGTTGACAAAGTTGCCCATCGCCGCGCTGGTGTACCACCCGACGGCGTTGGCGTCGACGTTGACCTCGCGCAGGTGGCGGATCATCTCGGCCTGGTACGCCGCGTTGGGCTTCTGCCTCGGCGCCTGGGCCGCGAGGCCCGAGGGGTCACCCTGGTGATGCGGCGCGGTGTCGGCGCCGGGGACCTCGAAGATGGGGAACGGGAACGAGTTGGTCACCTCGAGCTGGCCGTCGTTGTCCATGCCGACGAGGCAGCCGGTGGCGGTCGTGGGGAAGGACGAGGAGGCGTGGCGGGAGAGCTTCATGAGGACGAGGGCCTCGACCTGGACGGCCGTGAAGGGCGCGTCGGTTGTTTCGGCCATGGTTGCGGTGGGGGGGGTGTTCCGAGACTATGGGGAGATTCGGTTTATTCGCGGGAGTGGCGGTTCGGGGGGTCGCGATGGGGGGCGTGACGTCTGCGGTTCGCTGGGGCGGCGGTTGAGGAGGGATCGAGGTGGAAAATTGGCGATAATTTTGTGGGAGGGGTTAAGGGCGGTGGGCGGCGGCAGATGAAATGTGGGAGTCTGCTTGCGGGAGGTGGTGGCTGGTGGTGGCAGGTGGTGGTCAGTGGCCAGTCATCGTGTAGCTTACGCGAGGTCCAGTGACCTGCCGACGACACTCTGCTTATTCGGACGAGCGTCCAATCCGACGACGGAACTCTTCCATTGTCTTCATTCTTCGATTCTGCTAGCCCTTTTCTTCGAGGCGTCTGCGTTCCTCAGTTTCACTAATCCTCTCCGGTCTAGCTCTCACATTGTCGCTTTAGCCGCCTTGGATCGCTTCGATCGCGTCATCGCAAGCCCGGATGGGATGATGAGCTCTCCCGACGCCTTCGGCCATCCGGGCGTCAAGGTTCCAACAAAGAGATGGATTCTGCACATCGTTCGCATCGTTCACCGAAACAAAGTCACTCGCTGCTCATCGTCTATTCCAAAGCATACCCAATCCCTCACGACCTGCCGAAACGCCCTCTCATCCATCCCCAAACGCCTATGCATCCCTGAAGCTCACAATCCCCAAACCCTCCCCTCATCCTCATCCCTCCACTCTATAACCTCCCACCTTTCCGCCCCCTCCCCAACGACAAGCCGATACCTGTCGATCACCCACTCGGCATACATCGCCGCCGTCGCCTTCGCCGCCTCCCGGTGCCCCGGCGTGCGGCCCGCCTTCAGCGCGTCGACCCTCGAGCGCCAGACGCAGGTTGCGAGGTTCCGGCCGTTGGGGTCTGGAGTTCCGAACCAGTATCTTGCCTGTTAGCGTGCGCCCTGGCCCTCTTGTCCACTCGAGTGAGAAGGGGAGGGGTGTAGTGAAGAGGGGGAGTTGGGGGGCGAGCGGTGAAGGGTTGGAGCGAGGAATCTCGGACTTACTTTAGGAACCCCCCGCAGGCCACCGCCTCCGCGTGCGCTACCTCGTCCAGGACACCAAGGTCCTCGTACACCGTCGTCGGCGGCACCCTCGACCGGAACGCCACGATGAAGAACGACGTCTCTTTGAAACCCCCTGTCCCCTTGATCTCCCCCTCGCCTGTGGACCCCCTCCCGCTTTTCAAATCCTCCGCTTCCTCCACAAGTGACCGTAACCGACCCATCACCTCCCCCCAGTTAAAAGACTCCACGTACCCCGCCGTGGCGTAGTCGTCGCGTACAACCCGGAGGTCCTGCAGCGCCCGTGCGAAGAGGGCGTTTTCTGTGTCGAGGGTTGAGAGGTCGAGTTGGTGCTCTGGGGAGGTGTATGGGGATGTGACGACATGGTTCGGAAGCTCGGGGAGCTCGGGGGTCGTGGCGGGGGTTGTTGACCGGGTCAAGTCCGGCGACTCGCTCGAGGGGGTGCTCATGTTTTGTGTCGAGATATTGGTGACGGAAGCCGGGAAGATGGTCGGTAAGACGTAGGTCGTAGGTGGGCACGCGGACGAGGAGGCGTAGGAGCCGCGGCACGCGACAAGAGGTACAAGTCAATTTGGCAATACGGATGTACAGATGGAGTCTCATTTGGCCAGGTGAGCGCTACAGTTGTTTATACCCCCGGCCTTTTATACCCTCCCGGCTTCTACCCCTAAACCCAAGCAGAGGCGCGGTGAGCGATGGCGAAGGGACCCGCTGGATGGTGTGATCAAGCCGGCGGTACACAAGACTCCCCTGATTCCTTGGCCGCTCCCGTTGCTGTCTTAGACACCTCCCCGGTTTACGTACGTCTAGCACCTGGACGGGCGGTCCTATCGTTTATTGATGATGTTGGTGCCATGACAGAAGTTTCTTATTACGCAGCTCTTACGGTATCGCCTCGCCTAGGAGATACGTCCTTCCGGAGAACACCAGACGAAATGTATTCAAGGCACCGAATGCGGTCAAACAGCCTTCTATCATATGTACCAGCAAGGACTATAACGCCCAGGGTCTCCCAAACCTCCAACATATCCTCACGAACCCATCACCGCCCCCAGGTCCCAACCAACCCCTACTTCCCAACCCACATCTCCCCAATATCCCTCTGCTCCACCACAACACTCTCCAGCCTCCCCTCCCGCAGCGCCTTCCTCACATTCGCAACAGCCCACTCTTCCATCTTGGCCGAAGTCTCAACCGTCCAGGTCCCCATGTGCGGCACGAGCAGCACCGCCGGGTTCGCCACCAAGCCCGGGTGCACCTCCGGCTCGTCCTCGAAAACGTCCAGGCCGGCGGAGGCGACGGTGCCGTCCTCGAGGGCGGCGACCAGGGCCGCTTCGTCGATGACGGCGCCGCGGGCGGTGTTGATTATTATTGTGCCTTTTTTCATGAGGGCGAATTGCGGGGTTGAGAGAGTGTGGCGGGTTGATGGCTGGGGCGTATTAGTCTTTGTGTATGGGGGTAGGATACATGGGGATAGGAAGCTTGGAGAGATGGAGGGTGGAAGAGGAGAGGGGCAGGAAGAAAAGGGAAGGAAGAGAAGGTAAAGACTCACATTCAACGGCAGGTTCAAGCTCAAGACATCACTCTCCGCAAGCAACCTCTCAAACGAAACATACTCAGCCCCACACTCCCTCTCTACATCCTCACTCAACCTCGTCCGATTAAAGTACCTCACCCTCATCCCAAAAACCGCCGCCCTCCTCGCCACAGCCCTCCCAATCCCCCCCATCCCCAGAATCCCCAGCACCTTCCCCTGCGGGTCGTGGCCCAGCGCGGGAGGGGGGTTCCCGCGCCACTGCCCCGCGCGGAGGGAGGCCATCGAGACGGGGAGGTTGCGAAGGGTGCCGAGGATGAGGAAGAGGGTTATGTCGGCGGTGGAGTCGTCGACTGCCGTGGGGGTGTTGGAGACGAGGATGGAGCGGGCGGTGCAGGCGGGGACGTTGATTTGGTCGTAGCCGGCGCCTGGGGCGTGTCAGTGGGTGTGGGTGTGGGGGTGTGATGTGTCAGTGTCTGGGTTTCTGGATTCGATATAGAGGGGAGGGGAGAGGGAAGAGATTAGAGGGACGTGGGACGAGAATGGAGGGGTGAGCGAGAGCAGATGAGGGTGAAGAGATGGATGAAAGAGGTAGGGAAGCGGAGAGGCAAACACACCATTGTGGCAGATAAACCGCAGGCTCTGAGGCAGCGCCTGGACCAGCTCCTCATCGATAAGCCCCGTAACAGCCGCCGAGCTGAAAATCCGGTAGGCGGCCCTCACGCCGTCCAGCGCGCCGGAGCGGCACTCGGCGATGAACTCCTCGCGGTTACGCGCGGCGGGCACGACGATGTCCGCTATCTCACCGATGGAGGCCCATGACTCGTGGGCGCTGGGATTGTTAGCGGAGAGCTAGCTGGTGGGAGAAGGGAGAGAAGGAACCAAGGTGGACGAGACACGATCGACCGGGAAGGGGCTTATGCTTGGTGCTTACTGCTTGATGTCGCCCAGCAGGAGGACCTTGGGCTTTGCGGACGCCATGATTGTTGTTGTGACTTAGTCTTTCAGTTCCGGACGTATCTCTTGGAGTGGGCGGGCGTAAAAGTGCAAGCCGAGATGAAACCTCGGAGACACAGGCGTCTCTTTATGTAGGAAGACGAAAGACGAGACCCGTCGTCCGCCAATCGCACGTCCACTGCAGGGAGAAGGCAGTCGCAAGCTGCATTTTGTACTAGAAGGCGGGGTCAAAGGCGCGGGGTACATTTGTAGCGGGGTCCTTTGCTCCTTCCTGCCCCACCACCAGGATCGCTTCCCCCGCCCGGGAGCCCGGGGACACCTGCCCTATCGCGACCCTCCCTCCCGGCTCCGGTCCTCGGCGTGACGCCCGACGACACCGAATCGCCCCGCAACCGCACGGCACCCGGCGTCTCACGACTACCGCACCGGCCTTAACCCGTCTCTTCATTCTTCAGGGCGCCAACGCACAGCTCTAGCGGCCACTATAGGACCTGTATTACATACTAATTAATATCCCATAGCCGCCTTGTCCGTCCTTCGCTGTTCCGGTGTAAGTCACCTGCTGAACCTTTGACACTGGAAGACGCCCCGTCTCAGTCCACCATGGATATAAATTTGCGGAAGATTACGTACAAGTCCGCGTATTGAGAAATCGAAAGAAAAAAGAAGGAAGCCGGATGCTAAGTTTGCGACTCTAACATCAATAGTCCGCCCTCGATATAATCCCATTCGCTCGTCCTAAGGGCAGACGCGACTGGATACATCTCGACAACACTTTACTCATGACCCTGGGGTGTACATACATCATACATATACCAGACTTCCCTTGCTTATTAAAGAAGAAGAAAAAGAGAACAAGTTATGTATTCTCCAGGGTGCGTTTTACACTTCGTATACAATCACCGACGCCCGCCCGCCCGCCATGCAATGACGCAAACATATGCCAAGAAAGAAGCAAGCGAGTATAAAATGCCACGTACCTCCACTATATACGATACATAGAAGGATGAACAAGATGGAAGTGGTGGTACATAGAGATACAGGACTCTTGGTGTACAGGGGCCAAGCGCCCGCTCGTCAGAGGTCACACCTGAGACAAGCGCCGGCTCTGAAGTTGATAAAGAGCCTTTGAAGAGCCCTGGTGGTAGATATTTCCGTGCGGCGTCACTGCCTCCGAGCAGGTGGTTATATGCCGCGGAACCGACGTCCCAGCTCGAAGGCGGGATTCAAACCCGTGCGGCCGTACCGGCCGTTGCGCATCTGGGTCACACGCATGGTGCTTGGGCCGCTCGGCGCTGAACAGCCGGTAGCCTCGAGGCTCGTTAGGACCTCCGCACCGAGATCCTCCATGGGCCTCTTCGCGCTGCTGGGGGCTGTTGACATGGCTTTAGGGACCGGGTGCCACGACTCGGAGATGGAGTATCTCAGCCTGTCGTGACGGCTGTCGCGAAGAGTCGTCGCCAGCAGCGGGAGAATGATCCCGCGTCCACGGGCCAGATTGCCAGGATCCCGTTGTTGACGCCCTGAGACCTGATGGAGGCCCGTAGATTCCTCAGGCGGATTCCTCGGTGCCCTTGAATGGGACGTAGACGGACTCGCCGTTGGCCCGAGCGCAAAACCATGAGTGCCTCCACGCCGACGTGGAAAGCGAATGGACTTGCATTTCCCGAATCACGAGCGCACGCCTCCCTGACCCCAACCCCCTTGGAGATCCCCCGCTGCGGGGACCCGAGACAGACGCCTCGCCGCCTCGGGCCCGTACCCATCACTCTCGGCTCCGCCCCTGTCCGGCGGGCCAGTCTCGGCGCCGGGACCGAGGGGTCTGCCTGTCAAGACGTGATGACCACCCGGGACAGATCTGGCCGCCAGCAGCTCGGCGGCCGGGCCGAGGGAGTCTCTCCCCGAATTCCCGGGCGGAAACGGGTGTCCGAAGCCCTGTATAGACGCGGGCCCAAGGACAGACGGATCAATGGCGCCCGAGTGTGTACTCTCCGAGAGAGAGGCCACGGACGGCAGTTGGGCCTGCAGGCGGGCGTCCCTCGGCCCCGTCTGTGTTGTCTGCTGCTGTTGCTGCTGGAGCGGAAGGGGACTGTTATATGACAAGTAGGGTTCCTCCTGGCGTCCCCGGGACTGATGCGGCGTGGGCAAAGATGATTGCGTTTGCTGCCGCGGCTGTGGTGTCTGCGGCGTCCGTGTCCCGTGGGAGGAAGGACGATGCGGCTGATTCTCGGGTGCCGGGGTTAGGTCCGGGGCAGGCGGAGGTGGATGCTGCTGCGGCTGCTGCTTGAAGATCGGGTCGTAACCCAGACACTCGCGCTTCGACTTGCGGCAGTTGTTACACGTCGGATGCGTCTCGTCACACTTTGCCAGTCAGCGGTGGTCGTCCGGGTGAAGGGGTGCAGAGCGGACGTGGAAGTGGGATAGCTCGGGCAGGTGACAACGCAGGGCAATGAGTGTAAGAGAGAGGGTAGCAGAGAGGGTATGAGATGACGTAGGTGGCTACCTCGGAGGACAGCAAGGAACGAATGGACGACTGCACAACGGGGTATCAAGGAACAGGGACCAAATTGACGTCCAGAGGCCAAGGCGCTAGCCGGCTCGGGGAAGATTGGCAGGCCAGCGGGGACAGGGCTCGGGGGAGGCGGCGCGCTAGTGTCCGTCCACGGCCCACATCGCGGGTGCTAGCGCCGGGGCCCCGGAGCGGCTCCTCGCGACACTCGGACGGGGAGTACACGAGCCGCGGTGAGAAACGTGGGAGATTCGGTGTAGAGAATAGAGACGTCCGAGAAAGGAAAGAGATACCAACCCACCTTTATTCGCCGCTTGCGGCAGGTCATGCACCCCGTCTTGGTCCGCCTCTTGATCTCCTGCGCGGCGAAGCCGAGTTAGCAAGAGGCTCCTCGACACCCAGCCGGAAACCCAGATCCAGACATCTACACACGTAGCCATGGAAAAAGGCACACGCACACACCTTCTTCGGCCCCCGGAACCGATGGTCAGGAGGCAGCGCTGGATATCTCGCCATGAAATCCGGCTGCACAAGCTGCGCGCCGACCGGCACAACCCCGTAGAACGGCTGCCCGAGCCCCAACCCTACCCCCGAGCCCATTCCCCCCATCCCCGAGTCTCCTGCCTGCCCCGCGCTCACCGGCGGCATGTGGCTCAGACTTCGGATACTCGGCAGCGCCTCCAACTCGGGCTGGTACTCCGGCAGGGGAGCGTAGCCGTACGGTGCCACGGGCTGCGGGGAGTACGCTGGGTGCGGGTGCGGGTGCGGGTGTGGGTGAGAATGGTAGCCCGGCGGGTGGCCGGGCTGGTGCGACATGTTGCCCTCGCGCCGGCAGCGCGTTATAAGGGGAGGCGGCGGGGCGCGGAGCCGTGGAGCGCCGACATGTGCGTGGTGGGAATCGTCTCGCGGTATCGTCTGCTCGTCCGTTTCGCTTCGTCCTGAAGGCCGCGATCGTCGGTGGTAAGATTCGTTCGTGAAAGCTGCCTCGCTCGTCGTGCTCTGATGAGGGAATGCCAAAGGGGGAAAGGCGGGTATTAAAGTCGCGAGTCCGCGGGTATTTACGAAGAAGAGCGGAGAGGGGTGTGCAGGGGGGCGTGTGGGGACGGGGATGAGAACTCCGTGGGCCGCACGTCCAATATCGGAGGCTCACGTTGGATTGTCACGGGAAATATGTGGGTTGACGGATGGCAGAAGCGACCGTGGGCGCTGCAGGAAGTACCGTGAAGGGAATGGCAGGAGCGACTGTGGGTGCTGTTGCAGGGAAGGTGGGCTGGCTCAATGCTACGGTTGCACTTGCCCTGCAAAATTTGGACGAAACGGGCGGATCTCGCAGCTTTGAATTTTCGCCTGTCCTTTCGTCCCGCCTTTTCAACTCCCCTGTCATTTTTATCCTTTCTCATCGGCGTCCCCGGGGCGTGGGGTTCTGCTCAGATGCCTGCCTGCCTTTTGACTCCATCACAAGCTGGGCAGGCCTGAACTCATACCATCACGCGGGCATCATCTCATCCTCTCTGCTTCTATCTCGCGAGATTTCTGCGCAACTTAACGGGTCCAGCTCGACTATCCCGCAACATCTTCGCTGCCGCGTCGCGTAGCATTCCGCGTCGGGTCGCAGTCCCGGCGACGTCCTCGTTACGACATCCACGTAGGAACAGGCGCCTCCTCCTCCGCCCATGTGCACCAGAGCCGCCTATTTCTGGCCCCCAAAGTGAATTCTCTTTTCATCTCACGGGCGCGGTCCTTGGCCCCTCTCGCCCCCACTTCTGGAAAAAGCGAGCTCACTGATACGGGACGGAAAGACAACACCCCAGACCTGAGCTCCAGCACTCCGTTTCAAACCCTAATCCTTTCGTATCGACACTCGAAACGAAACGTCGCTAAAAGTTTGGTTCCGCTGCATGACCCCTTTTGCCGGGGAGCCAGGGGGCCGGGTGTGGTTCGTCGCTAATATCCGACGTCTTAAACGCCGTCGTTATAACCCATATTCCTCACCCCCTTTCTCACGATGTGCCGCGTATGATACCCTGATATTATACTAGCGGCAGTCCCTCAAGTATTAACTGTATTAGGGTACAAGGTACGGTTGCTGTCGCCAGCACGTATCCACTCCGTTCGAGACCAGCCCATGCTGCCAAGCCAAGTCCCCGTTGCACACCCATGTTCAACGGCCGGATCCACAGGTAAGGGGGTATGCATAAATCCCATCCATCCTGTGAGTGCCGGGGCGTGAGTCTGGGAGCCCCAAGAGCGAACCTGATCAGGGCTAGTGCATCACCACCCCGTCCGCAGCCCACACCGGCAGGCAGCGACTCCTTGGCATATGTGTGCGACGAATCGAGGCCCCGGCAGCGCCAAGCCCTCGAAGAACAATGACCGGAGTAACGTTCTTTCGTTAACTCTACTGCAGAAACATCTCCGTCCAGCACTTACCCACCTCGGTACCAAACTCCTCCCGCCCGGGGTCGCTTACACGGTGCCACATGCCTCGGAAGTTAAATCGTCAGATCCGCTCGCGACGACCCCTGACCCTGTCTGACGCGCCTGGGGCAGCCTGCCGATCGGGGGTCTGGCAGATTAACGAGGGAATCCCACGTTGGATCTGGTGTGGGGACAGGATATGGGGTGGGGATGTCGGCGAGCTTGCTAGTCAAATGCCTCCTTTATCCCCTTCCCGTACATATTCTTTACCCTTTTTTTTTTTTTTTTTGGTTTTGTTTGTTTGTTCCTTTTGTGTTGAGTGAATCCGGCGGTCTCGAAGGGACACTCATCCAGCTCGCGACGCTCGACGTCGGTTTTAGCATTCCAACTCGCTTGACTCCCGCGGCTTCGAGCTGCAGCCCACGGAAGACGAACCGCTGGATCCGCTCCTGCAGCAGAGCACGGACAGGCGCGAAGAATCGTGGTGCCGGGGAACGGACCGGAAACGCGGCGACAGATGTCCGCGAAACCGTGTCTGCGCTGCTGTACCTGCCAAGCTGTACTTGAAGCTAGAGCAGATGTTATTCTGGACATGACTATCTCCCAACACCCCACTCCCCTTGTCGTTGCCCCCTTGGCCATGGGTTCTAAACAGAAACATCCCACGCCCAATGAGAAGAGGGCTGGGGAGTCGCCAAATAGCCTAAAGATGGAGCCGAGGCCTCGGGTCGCGTCATGTAACGAGGTCACGGCCGGCGCGAGGCGTGAATGCGGGCAGCTCAGGGGCCATTGGCGGGCGGGTGGTGGATGGGTGTGTCCGGTCTTGACGGCGCATGCTTGGGGTCGCGAGGACGAGTATGGCCATTCTCACGGCCAATACTTGACGTGACTCCGTCCCGCCGGCTCCTATACATCTAACCTCCCGAATTGACTAGACACCTTCGAGCCTGAGGGGCCATAGGCCTCATGATAACCAGCTGAGATCGACTCGGCATCCCACCCACCATCCTAGCCTCTTGATCCTTAGAGTCGACGTACTATGTAGCTTCTCGTGTAGTTGAACGAGCCCTCCGCAGGAAGGTCGGCGGGAGGTGTCCAGCCGCCTCGGGAAGGAGAAGCCAGAGGACGCCTGTCAAAAGATTGTGGTTTAGAGTGGGGTGGCGTGGCGCACTTACACTACATCGTCCCCTCTCCGTCCCGCGCGGCAAAAGCAATATAGTACCGCATCCATCTCAAGCCCACGGCCCTTGAGACGCTACAACGTCATAGACCAAATATCCAGTCTCAGCTCCTATGTGATGCACCTGTGCGCGAATGAATAGGCCCGGATCCGCCCGCCGCGCTTCATAACCCCATCTTGACCCTCCGTCCTCGTGTCTCCGATGCCTCACAGGCACGGTACAGCAAAGCCCGTCTCGTGGCTTAAACCACCGGTTATAAACCCTAACTCGGCTCACTGTGACCTCCGCCCCGCCAGACCATGGACGGGAAGACGCGGGTATGGAAACATGGCCCCGGCCTCTAATAAACGCGGGTAATACGGATAGATCTGTTGCGGGAAGGGCACCGCGCCACGGCCACGACACGCGGTTGTATTGTTTAACCAGAGGAGTTTAAGCAAGTCCTTGACGGGACGACCTGCTTCACTGCCGGGCGACACTCCTTCCTCCGTGAGTCCAGCCACCACACTCACTTCTCACCCCCCTCCTCCCGCGATGTCGTGTCCCGAACAAACACGCCGGCTCTCCCCTCGCTACCGCGCACAGGGTATATCTGGATAAAACGTCGCCCCGGTACAAACCGGGATGCCGCAGGCACGGCACCAACGCGGGCCCCCGCCATCGACTCTACCCCTTCTCGAATCAAACCCCTGCTCGCCGCGGACGTCCGTCCCGCAAAGCCGCCATGGTTCGTACCTGACAGAACGGCATCCCCTTTCCATACTTCAACTTGAGCATAAGCCTCGTGCTCGCTTCCAGACCCGTGAGGTCGGTTGCGAAGGAGGTGAGGCTGCGTTATATGATGCCGGGACTACTGCGCCACGTGGTGAGCGCATCTCTAGGGTCGTAGCGCCGACTCCCATCCCTAACAGCCTCTTAACGCGGCGCGTATAGAAAGTATCCTCATAATCCCCCCTCGGAGCCTGTCCGGGTCCTTCCCTCCCGATGCGCTGGGACTAGGACGGCTTTGTCTGGGTACAAGGGGCCCGGCCCATCCCAACGCCCACCTCCACCCCACCTCAAATAAACAACATCGCAGCTCAAAAGAAAGGGAGATAGAGAAAGAGAAAAGGAAAAGACATCCAAGGGGGTGGAAATAAGAAAGAAGGGGTCCCGGCTGAAGTCAGCGCGGGATAATTACCCGCCTTTAGCCTCCCGACCCCAGCCTTCGCCCTTCCTCCACCCTTCGCCAGCACGGATCGGGGAAGCGAAGCGAGTGACCCTTGCTCGCGGCAGCTCGATCCGTAATGAGGTAACATTGCCAAAATCTGCCGGCAAGTTCCGGGGTTGGACTCGGCGTAGGCGGGACGGCGCAGGAACAGCGTAGGGACCGCCGTTCCTCCGGAGCCGCTTCCGGGCCTGCGGGACTAAGGTCCGTCCCACGCCCACAGGCCGCCAGACCTGTACGTTAGCAGGACACGAACAAGGAATACTAGGCACAACATCTCAAGCAGGACAAACAGCCCGTCATAAAGCATGTATTGATCATAATGCGGAGGGGATTCACGGGCTTTCGAACGAATGGCCGCGAGGGTACATGCCGTCGTGGAGCCCATGCGCTTGCAGGCCTGACGTGAACAGGCGCAGGCGTACACAGACTACCTGGCCTTGCCGTCTAGCCCGGGAAGGGCCCCAGGGCGCTCTGGAGAATCCCAAGATCGCTTGTCCCCGGTGCCGCGAGGGTGATCGGCGGATGCTAGCTTCCGAACCCTGCCGCAGCTACTCCCCTTTGGCGCGTGGGAGGGACATCGCGACGTGTGACGCGTCCGAGAACGCCGCTAGGGCGCGCCAGTCCCGGCATCAGACGGCACCCGTTTCGACGCCCTCGAATACCCAGCGCTGCACGGCGCACCGAGCCGCGGACCACATCCCAGGCACAGCCTCCATCCATCAAACCCATGCTCACTTATACTTCCACCGGTCAATAACATCCGCAACCCTCACAAACCCCCTCTGCCTCGCCACTCCAGCCGGCGTCCCCTGTCTATATCCCCCACCGTCCCCCCGTTCCTCCAAACTATCGTAAACAACATTAGCATGCCCCGATCGCGCCCCCGCCCTCAATAACCTCTTCGCAGCACCCATACGCCCGTGTATCCCCGCATGATGCAGCGCCGTGGCGCCGTAGTGGTCCCTGTGTTTCACGTCCGGCTTTCCGAGGCGTAAGAGGTGTTTGAGTACAGGTTCGTGGGCGGTACAGACGAAGAGGACGGATTCGCCGGCGACGGTTTGTGCGGATAGGTCTGCGCCGCGGGAGATGAGGAGTTTGAGGACTGCGAGGTGGCCTCCTCGCGCAGCGGAGAAGAGAGGCGTGTAACCCGGCCATATCCTAGCCTCTAGATCGACCGGCCCGCCAAGGAGGAGCTGCAGCCTCTCGACGTCTCCGTTTTCAGCAAGGCTATGCAGCGGCGTCGTCTCAGTGCCGTCCTCGCGCTCAAGAAGCGCCGTTGCGTTTGCCCCAGAGCTAACGAGCGTCCGGACAGCCGTCCAATCGCCCGCCTCCAGCGCAAGCGAGAGGACAGTAGCAGACGGCCCCGCTCGGTGATTCACGTCCGCGCCAACATCAATCAGCAGGTCGACACTCTCCTGATTCCGGAACTTGACGGCGATGCACAGCGGCGTCTCAGCGTCGTGCGTCACCGGATCGACGGGGGAGCCAGACGCCACGAGCCGCCGGAGGATGTGCGTGCTGTTTCTGCGGGCCGCCATGTGAATGGGGTAATACCCCACCAAGTTCGCGACGTCGAGCGCTGCGCCACGGTCAAGGAGCAGATTCGCGAGCGGAGGGTCGTCTGTGGAGATGGCGACGAGGAGGGGGAAGTTGCCGCTCGTGCTCCGTCGGTCGACGTGTGCGCCGCCCTGGATCAATGCCGCGGCAATCTGGGTGCACCCCGTAGCGATGGCGAGCGTCAGCGGTGTGTGGTCCCCTAGATCCTCGTCCAGATCTGCCTCCCACTCGATCAGCAGGTCGCATAACGCCCGGTCCTTCCGCAGGATCGAGTGGTGGAGCGCCGACCTCCCGTCTGGCAGCCGCGCCTCGAGGTCCGCGCCGTACTGGAGCAGCTGCCGTGCGGCTCGGTGGCTGCCGTTGGATATCGCGCTCGACAGGGGTGTGTGGCCCCCGTGATTCCGCAGGTCCACGTCCGCCCCGCCGAGGACGAGGATGCCGACCGTGTCGTCGTCGCGATCCGCGCCGGCGGCGTAGTGCAGCGCAGAGCTTCCGTTGCTGTCGACGACGTCGGTCGCGGCGCAGAGCTCACACATTATGCCGATGAACTTGTCAGTGAAGCCGCGCATGGCGCCCTTCATCAGCGGCGTGCGGCCGTGGTCATCAGGATCCGCCTCGTTGACGTCGGCGCCGCCCGCAGCCATGAGCGTCGCGATGTATTCGTTTCCGTGGTCAAGGGCGCGGTGCAGCGGGGAGAGCAGCGATCCCGGCCGCAGCATGGTCGGGTCGGCACCCTGTTGGAGCAGCTCCAGCACGGCCGGCCCATTCCCCTTGTCGATGGCGAGGTGCAGGAGCTGTGAGAGCTGGCGGTTCCGCCGGGTCATGTATGAGTAGGCCTGGCTGGATGCGCTCGTGGCCGGGCGGGGCTCGGAGGCCGCGAGGCCCAGAGACCCCGCGAGTTCTTGTCTGGGGAGAGTCGTCGACGGCATGGTCCTAATGGTGAGGGCGGGCTTGTCGCTACGGGGCCAAGTCAGCAACTGCTTTACGACACACAACACTGGAGGCTTACTAGTTGCATTTCCTGACGAGCTCATCCAGCGACACCCTCACGGCCTTTAGGCTCCCGAGAGTGCGCTTAAGCTCGGCCTCGTTCCAAATAATAACCAGCTCGTCGCCCGACGGAGGCAAGAGCCGGGCGATCTCGCGCTGGATCTTGGACAGCACATCGGAGACGGGCCACACGAGGTTGTCGACGCCGGGGATCTCGCGCGGCGCGGAGGCGGTCCGGTTGACGACTTTGGCTGCCAGGTCGCACTCGCGCGCGAGCGCGGCGAGCGTGATTGGGGAGGAATTAAGGGCCGTGGAGATGGGCCTGACGCTCTCCGAGACCGACTGGGCTTTACGCTCCAGTTTGGTCCAGCATTTCGCCTGATCGGACGCTGCAAACTCCATCACCGGCGTATTCGAGAAGACATGGTGTAAGTAGAGGATGAAAGACGAGCGACGGGGTCGACGTCGAGCGAGGCGCTGTGCGAAGCGCCCGGGCGCACGACGTCAGCTAGGGGATCCACCGTCCCGCGCTATTGAGAAGTGCATTGTGGCGTTCAGGGATAGAGCCGGACAGGTGTGACGGAGCCCGAATGCAGTAAGGGCTAGTGGCACGGACGCGAGCCGGCGCGCTGGACGGCCGCCCGCCGTCCCAACACGATGGGCCGATCATGGTTGACGGAGACGGAGAGGCATTGACGCCGTCGTCGAGGTGGCACCAGAATTCAGCGATCTCCGGGACTTGGCGGCAAGCAGTCGTGCCCTGTCCGGGGATCGGCGTCGATCGCCCGGAAGGACAGGGAAGCCCTGCGCGTTATCAGCCCTGGGTGGGGTGTTGTGTGCTAACCCCGCTATCCGAGGGGAGGATGAGGGCGTTGCTCGGAGTGCATCCGGCGCCAAGAAGAAGGCCATTGGCGGCTGCAAGTGTTCGTGCATTCAGGGTCAGGAACGGCAAAAAGGTACCTCGTGCCTCCAGCAGTGACCGGCCACACGTGCCGAGCAACGCCCTTACTAAGCGGAAGCTCTGAGTTCTTCCATATTACATAATCACTGCCGGCTCGGTTTCGGTGAGCTTTGTGGGATGACGAAGGCTCTAGCGAACCTCGATCCCGAGCACCCCGTAGCGCTTTCCCGGAAGCTATCAATCTAGCACACGCACCCACGTACCACAATATCACACTCTCGCCTTCAATTCAAGGCCCGGGTCCAAACATATCCTTGCACCACCTTGGCCCCTTGCTCGCCCAGACCTCAGCTTGAATCTGCACAGTGGCGTGGATCTTCTGGTCTCGCTCTCAGCCGGCTCCCGCCGCGGACGCCGCACCCCGCCCGACTCTCCCCCCCACCTTGGCATCCGACACCATGGCTCGCCAGCCCGAGAGGCCGCAGCTGACGCCGCAGCTGTGCTTCTCGTCTTCGACCCTGCGAGGTGAGAACCGGTCTACCTGTCCTGCCACCTCCCTCGGTTCCCATGCTGACCCCGCCAGACTTCCTCCGGCTCTCGCGCTCCTCGCTCGACGACTCGATATCACAGCAGCTCAATGCCCTTGTGCGCCCCGCTCGCCAGGGCTTCGACCCGACGTCGACCTCGCAGCTCGGCCCGCGAAAGCTAGACCGCGCCATTGAGCCGGGCTCGTGCGGCGCCTTCAAGGAGCACATCCTGTTCCCGACGTGGCAGGTCCGCACCGATGTGCTGAACTACTGCGCCGTGGTAGCCACGAGCCCGGACCCGGACGATCCGGACTCGGCGCTGCGGGAGGCCGAGTCGGAAAAGGTGAGGCAGCGGATCGTGGACGAGAGGCTGGACCCTTACTCGGGGCGGTTCTTCCCGCGGGACTCGCGGACAGAGATGCTGGCGAATATTGTGAGGCAGGAGAGGGCTATTGAGAATATTGTGAGGAGGAGGACGTGGGATACGGTGCAGGAGCGGTGCGGGGAGGGGACTGGCGGCGACTGGGATGGACCTTTCCACGCGTGGGAGAAGAAGAGGCGAGGTGGAGCATAGGCCTGGACGCCAGCTGGGGACTGTAACGATATGTTTGGGGATAGTGTACTACTATATGCATCGACGGGCTCGCCGTCACCAAAATAAATAGATTAGCGTGAGAAGATTCCGAGCTGCTATTCCCGCCGAGACGATGACGCTGTGCGGAAAGATTGACACCGTCCCATGGCAACTTCGGCACCCCACTCGCACCGTGCGGGCTTTCTGCGGGTATCCGCCCTGTGAAAATTCGTGTCCCACTTTGGCGGCTCTGAACACACCTCTGAACCCGCTTGGCGGCGAGCTTCCTTCCACTTACTTCCACTCCCACTTCCCAACCTCAGCATCGAATCCATTGGCAGAGCCGACAACCACAACGCTCTGCACCTCCCCGGATCCCACACCTCGCATCTACCATCCTGCCACGGGAATCGGGCAGTCCGCCGGAGAAATGTAAGCTGCTCACACCGGTCAAAGCCGGACCCGACCCCTCCATACCCCTCGTCGCGTGCTCCGTCCAGACCACCTCCACGGCCAACCATCGCGGACTCGATCAATGCTCATTCGACTCTACTAGCCATCACTCGCCCCGACGCTCGGTCGCTGCCGAACCCGCTCCCCCTCCGACACGCTCCAGACCTCCCCCATGCCGCAGCCCCTCGCCTCCAAAGAGGCGGCCCTCTTCCGCCAGGTCATTCGCAACTATGAGGACAAGCAGTACAAGCGCGGCCTCAAGAATGCCGACCTCATCCTCAAGAAGGTGCCGCGGCACGGCGACACCATGGCCATGAAGGCGCTCATCATGAACGCCCAGCTCCGGACGGACGAGGCCTTTACCCTCTGCAAGGAGGCGCTGACGGTCGACATGAAGTCGCACATCTGCTGGCACGTCTACGGGCTGCTCTGGCGCTCGGCCAAGAACTTCGAGGAGGCCATCAAGGCGTACAAGTTCGCCCTCAAGCTCGACCCGGAGAACAGCCAGATCCAGCGCGACCTCGCCATACTGCAGGTGCAGATGCGCGACTACCAGGGCTACATCCAGAGCCGCTCCGCCATGCTGCAGGCCCGCCCGCAGCTCCGCCAGGTGTGGACCGCCCTCGCCGTCGCCCACCACCTCGCCGGTGACGTCGCCGAGGCGGAGAAGGTGCTCACGACCTACGAGGACACGCTCAAGGCCACGCCGTCGCGCCACGACTTTGAGAACTCCGAGGCCATCATGTACAAGAACTCGCTCATCGCCGAGCAGGGCGACTACACGCGCGCTCTGGAGCACCTCGAGTCTAGCGCCAAGCACAGCCTGGACCGCCTCGCCGTGCTCGAGGGCCGCGCCGAGTACCTGGCGAAGCTCGGCAGGAACGAGGAGGCCGCCCGCGCGTGCCGCGCCCTGGTGGAGCGGAACCCGGAGCACCCGGAGTACTACGAGGGCCTGCTGTCGACGTCGGGCGTCGCGGCGGACGACTTTGCGGCGCGCAAGGCCATCTTTGACGAGTACGCCGAGAAGTTCCCCCGCAGCGACGCGGCCAAGCGGCTGCCGCTGGACTTCCTCCAAGGTATGAAGCCCCCCCCCRCCCCCCCCCCCCACCCACACCCCMCCACCCC
>JAGFNX010000407.1:0-32758 GCA_017657125.1 Scopulariopsis brevicaulis
ACGCAGGGGGCCTCAGCAAGCGGGTTCTGGTTCACCAGCTGGCCGATAGTCAGCTTCTCCGTGGTCTTCCGGCCCGACGCGGGGCCGGCGGCGTAGAAGCGCCACCCCGCCTTCTGCGACTCCGCAATGAACTTGTTGGGCTGCTCCACGGTGAAGATGGGGATCTCCTCGGTCGCTCCCGAGGCCGCCTTGGCCGCGACGGGCGTTATGGTCGCCGAGCCCCTGGCCGTGATGGCCACGGCGCTCGCGCCGAGGATCACGGCCGACCTGATCATGGCGCCGAGGTTGCCAGGGTCGACGATGTGGTGGAGGAACACAATCAGGGGCTTCTGCTTCCGGTTTGGCGTGTAGGTCACCAGCGGGTCCGTCCCGTTAACCGCCTCCTCCTCCTTGGACTGGCGGCCGATCACGACCTCCATCGCCGGCTCCGGGCCGTCCTCGTGCAGGGGGCCGAGCGCCTTGATGGGCAGCTGCGGGAGCGGCGACGCCTCGAGGATACAGCCGTTATGCGGTCTCCCGCCGCTCATCTTCTCCATCATGGCCATGTTCTGGTTCTTGACTAACGACCGCTGCACCCGCGCCTCCTTGATGAGCCCGCGCAGCTTGGCCCCCGACTCGTCCGAGGGATCTTGTAGGGCGCGCTTCCCAGTATTCATCAGGTATAGGTGGTAGAGCTTCCGCCGGCGCAGCGTCAGCGCCGCATTGACGACCGACGCGCCAAAGAGGAACTGTGACGCGGCGCTGGAGCGCTTCACGGAAACGGGACCCAGGGACTTGGGGCGTTTAGTTCCCCTATCCTTCTCTAGTATCACGTCAAAGTCCTGCCTCGTCTCAAACGCGGTGTCTTCGCGCGTGCGGAAGTTCTCGGGCTCCGGCTCGTCGCCTCTCATCCGGGCCCTAAAGTCCGGTTGCGGTGGTGTCGCGCCCCTCCTCCCACGCCCGCCCACGTTCCTATACCCTTCCTGCTCATCCCTGTTCCGCTCGAGTATGTCCTCCGCCTTGTCCTTGAGATCGCCAAACTTCATTCGATAGACCATGCTGGTCTTTCCGAAGGACGACGCGGGGTCGTGGAACCGCTTCCGCCGGGACTGCTTGCCGGGTGGCGGGGGCTCGAAATCGCCGTCGACAATGGCCCTGCGAACCTCCTCAGGGGAGAAGTTGCGACGGCCCGGCCGCTCGTTAGAGCCTCGCCGGCCGCTCCCGCCAAAGTCCTTCCCGCCAAAGTCCCTCCCGCCAAAGTCCCTCCCGCCAAAGTCCCTCCCGCCAAAGTCCCTCCCGCCAGAGTTTCTCTCGCCAGAGTCCCTCCTGCCGCTCTCGCCGGCCCCATGGCCTCGGTGAATGCCCCGGTGAATCGCGGACAGGGTCGAGGCCCGCGCGACGCGCGGAAGGTGCCATGGACTGCGCGCGTGCGCGTTGAGAGTGTGACGAAGGGCGGCGTGAGGCGCCAGCCGCGTTGCCTCGATCATCGCATGAATAAGGAAGGCGTAGCTTTTAGAGGTCGAGGGTGTGTCGCGTCGGTCGCGACTGCTTCGCGCGTATGGAGGTGCAATAAAATGGTTTCAAAGGATTAAAAGTCGCTTGCTGTTGCCACCACTGAAAGCTTATTAGCCAGCCAGCCAGCATTTTTTCCGGCCATATGCGACCGCATATGGAAGGTACGACGGTACTTGGGTACCTTGGTACTTGCTTGACCCCCACATGGACCGGGACTTCTTCACTTTGCCCACTCAAACTACTTGGCACGGCACGCGTCAACTGGAATTCAACGTGCTAGTCCTCACAACTACAACCTGCCACTCGGTTCCTCCGTCGACCACAATCCCTTGCATGCCGTATCATGGGGCCAGATTTTGGTAGATAAATGTCGCGCCTTATAACCTTGACCCCTCCAGGTTCAAAGTTGCAACAACGCGCGCGACTCCAACACGCTGCCGCGACCCGAGTGCCCTGACGAGATGGGCGACTCGGGAATATCGAGTGACGACGGCTCGAGCGAGAACGGAGAGGTAGCGAGCGCCTCTGACGCGCCTGAAGCTCCTGCGGCCTCCGATACGCTAGGCGACCCCGAACCTCGCCGCGTGCGCATCGTTGTCGCCGTGCCTTCCTTGCCAGCGCCGCTGAAGGATGAATACGAGGATATACATAGCAATGTGGTGGAGAGGGTGGTAGAAGAGGTCGCAGACGCAGGAGGAAGAGACCTCTATTACCAGGTGGAGTTTCGGGACGGTCGTCACGACGTTGTAAGCTCATTCGCACTCGGCTGCGTGATCTAGGCGCTAATCCACCTACGAGTAGGTATCATTCGAAGATCTACTCGCCATGGAGAACGGTTCGAATGCGCTCGCGGCTCACCAAGACTACTCGGACCAATCCTCCACTCACGCCCGCGGTTTAAAGCGGAAGAGACCCTCTTATGACTTTGGCACCTCGGAGTCCGGGTCCGACGACGAGAAAAGCGCATCTGACACCGATGATGACGAGCTGCCACAGTCGAGGCCGGTCCGCCGCACGCGCCTGGTCCGACGAAATCCGAACACACTTTCGGATTGGGTCGTAAGGGGAGATACCGCCGCGAGCAAGCGCCCCAGTCGCGCGCTGCGGCCACGGCTTACTAGCCTCGTGCCTCGAAACCGCCACGATGACGATATAGACGAGCTGGCTCAGGATCCGGCGCCACTGCAAGCGTCAAGCGACGAAGATGACGGCGACTTCCTGCTCGTTAAGTCTGACCTGACATCTACTGCCCCGAAGCGTGGAAAGGTCCGAAAGCGCTCTAAACGGTTGAAGTCAAAGACCACAGCAATGCGCGAGAGGTCCCGTGGGTCTCGTGGTTCCTCAATCGAGTTTGAGAACCCACGGCGTTCGGGAAGGACCACGAGAAACGTTGGGTCAATGATGGACCCCATCGACCAGGACTCGTTCTACGTGTCCGATGATAGAGCTCCATGCGTTCCGAAAGTGGCAGCGATCAAGGAAGTGTTCAAGCCACTACCAGAGGACTCGGCATTCGTCAAGTTCCACATGTCCGTGTGCGGTGTCTGCAATCGCGGTCAGTCGTTGAAACGGGGGATGCTGGTCTACTGCCAGGGCTGCACCATGACCTACCACAAAATGTGCATTGGTATGAGGCAGACCAGAGAGCACATGGTGACGAAGATCGAGTCTGGTGGCTTCGTTATCCAATGCCGATTCTGCGTCGGCCGTGCGAGCGCGAAGGACAAGATCGCTCCTCGCCAGAGCATGTGCCAAGCCTGCAGACACGACGGTCCTGCGTGCGCCCCGTTCTCTGAGAAAAAGACGTCGAGACAGGAAGAGGCTATCAGGAAAGAAAACGGGGGCGAGGACCCCGTCACGCACGTTCCCACTAACCTCTTGAACAACCCCGATAATGTCCTCTTCCGGTGTGTCGGGTGCCGGCGGCCGTGGCATATCGAGCATCTGCCTACGCCAAAACGAGCAGCGGAGTCGGACCTGACAAATGCCAAGGACGAGCGCTTCAAAGAATACTCGGCAGACTTCAGGTGCCGAGAGTGTTCGTCCATGAATAGCAAGATCCAAACACTTGTCGCCTGGCGCACGACGGATATCGCGTCGGCCGGCAACGTATCTTGGTCTGACATCGGTGAGGACGACAAAGAATACTTGGTGAAATGGGAGGGAAAGTCGTACTTTCACTGTACTTGGGTGCCAGGGGCCTGGGTTTTCGGTATTGCGAACGGCACCATGCGCGCTTCGTTTGGTAAGCGCGATGCTCAGAAGAACCTCATGAGAAAAAGTGAGGAAGATGCTATCCCGCAAGAATACCTCCTCGCCGACGTGATCCTACAGGTCAAGTACAGCAGTTCAGCCCCGCGGGCCACGACGAAGGAGGAGGACCTGGCTCGGATATCCCACGTCACTAGGATATATGTCAAGTTTCAAGGTCTCGGCTATGATGAGGTTGTTTGGGACAGCCCGCCGAAGGAAGGGTCTGCGCTTTACCAGGCATTCGAGGGAGCGTACAAAGAGTATATCAACGGCATCCACTTCAAGTCCGACTCTACTTCGAAGATGAAAGAGCGTGTCAAGCAGTTCAAGGCCAAGAGCTTCAAAAAGGAGATCGAACTTGAGTCGCAGCCCCCGGGGCTTTGCGGGAAGTTGATGAAGTATCAACTTCAGGGCGTCAATTGGATGCTGCATCGCTACCACCAAGGGCAAAACGCCATCCTTGCAGACGAGATGGGTCTCGGCAAGACAGTCCAGGTAATATCGCTAATCTCAACGCTTGCTTTCGAGAACCCTCGGTGTTGGCCTTTCCTCATCGTCGTACCAAACGCGACCTGCGCCAACTGGAGGAGAGAGATTAAGTTCTGGAGACCCGAGCTACGCGTCGTCGCGTACTACGGAGGCCGCCACTCTCAGGAGCTAGCGTACAAATACGAGCTTTTCCCGAGTGACTCAAGGGACCTCAAAGCCCACATAGTAGTCATGTCTTATGACTCGGCTCAAGATGAACGGACCCGTTCGCTCTTCCGATCGGTCAACTGGGCGGGTCTTGTGGTGGATGAAGGGCAACGCCTAAAGAACGACAAGAATCTGCTATATCTTGCGCTGCAAACGATGAACTTCCCTTTCCGGCTTCTCCTTACCGGCACGCCGTTGCAGAACAACAAACGCGAGCTGTTCAACCTCTTGCAGTTCGTGGATCGCCAGCACGATGCTATACAACTTGACCAGGAGTACCAGACCCTCACCTCTGAAAAGGTCCGCGAGCTGCACGGTATCATAAGCCCCTACTTCTACCGGCGGACTAAGGCGGGTGTGCTTAAGTTTCTGCCTGGCATGGCTCAGGTCATCGTTCCGGTTACAATGACGGTATTGCAAGAGAAGCTGTGCAAGTCTATCATGGCAAAGAACCCCGACCTGATTCGCGCGATATTCGCAAATAGCAAGCTAGGGGTTAAGGAAAGGGGATCTTTGAATAATATCCTGATGCAGCTCCGCAAATGCCTGTGCCACCCGTTCATCTATTCTGACGCCATCGAAGAACGGAACGCAGATCCGGAGACACTGCACCGCAATCTCATCGAAGCTTCGGGGAAGCTCTTGCTCCTGGAAGGGATGCTCACGAAGCTCAAGGAGCAAGGGCACCGAGTCCTCATCTTCTCGCAGTTCCTGAACCAGCTCGACATCGTAGAGGACTTCTTGACGGGCACGGGCATGAGCTTTAGGAGGCTTGATGGGTCCATGTCCAGTTTGGAGAAGCAGCGGCGCATCGATGCGTACAATGCACCCGGCTCGGACATTTTTGCTTTCCTCTTGTCGACCAGGGCCGGCGGCGTCGGGATCAACCTTGCGACGGCCGATACGGTCATCATCATGGACCCTGACTTCAACCCGCACCAGGACATGCAGGCGCTCTCGCGAGCGCACCGCATTGGGCAGAGCCACCCGGTCCTTTGCTTCCAGCTAATGACCAGGCATTCGGTGGAAGAGAAGATCATGCAGGTGGGAAAGAAGAAGATGGCGCTCGACCACGCGCTGATCGACAGGATGGACACCGAGGATGCGGGAGAGGATCTGGAGGGGGTCTTACGCCATGGAGCGGAGGCCTTGTTCAGCGAGAATGAGAAGGAGGTGATACGATACGACAATGCGGCGCTCGAGAAGCTTCTTGACAGAAGTCAGGCAGCTAAGCCGGATAACGAGGACACGAGCGAGGAACCCAACTTTTCATACGGCCGGATTTGGTCTGCGGACAAGGGGGACTTCGAGGAGGGCAGTCTCGAGGATTCTGATACTCCCGAGGCCGGCGAGCTACATCCTAGTGTCTGGGACGCTATTCTTGCGGAGAGGGAAGCCGAGGCAGAACGCGAACGGCAGATGAAGGCGGAGGTGCTCGGGCGGGGTGGCAGGAGGCGAGGGGTAAGTCGGAAGTTGAGGCTCGAGGAACACACGGAGCTGCTACTGACATTGCGGAGCAGAATGTAAACTACCGGACGAACGCACCGCAGCTCTTCGGCCTGGATGCGGGCGACCTGAGCGACTCTGAGCGCGAAGATAACGACAAGCACGAGGAAGACTACAACGACCACGGCCAAAATGGCGCCGTGTCCGAAGGTAATGAAAGCTCCTACTCGAACGACCTTTCGAGTCGCACACCGAGTCCCAGCCCGAGTCCCAGCCCGAGTCCCAGCCCGAATCCCACGCAGAGAAAGCCCCTCAGGAAGCTCAACGTTAACGACGCCAACGTACAGAATCCGAGGATCCTGACGCCATCGGGTCGGACCTCCCCGCCGTCGACCCCGCCGGAGCGGTCCAGCTGGTCCCCCAGCGGGCCGGGAAAGGAAAACCTTCGCCGAAGCGAGATGACGCCGCCCGCGACGCCGCGACCCCTCCCGTCCACAGAGGACATCCTCCCAACTCCGCGTACATAGCCAGCGTGAAGGCTGGCCAACGGGCAGCTCCGTATGAGTTGGGACCTAACCCCTATCTCACTTCCTCGGCTCTCCCGCCCCTTGCTCCTCAATACCGTCAGCCGGGCGCTTATCAAATCCCAAATAGCAGGGGATTACAAGGCCAAGAGATGGCCGATATCATGTATCAACAGCAAGGAAGACAAGGGCCCCAGGGATACCAGGTCCAGAACCCATTGCTAAGGACTAACTCGCCGAACATCTACTACACGCCAGCTCCACCTGCCCCTGTGCCGCCAGCTCCCGTCACGTCCACGGCGCCCAGCCAGTATCCGTACTACTCTCCTCAAAACGAGGCTTATACCCGGCCACCTCCGCCGCCACAACCCACGCAAAGACCGCCTCTCAGCCAGTCCCAATATTCAGGAGGAACCAGGGTCTGGACTCTCTGGCAGGGGTTGCCGCCGTCGGGGAAGCAGACGGTGGATGTCCTCAACAAGGGCGAGGTCAGGGTCGCGCTCGATAACCTCAAGCGGTCGAGGCTCGACCCGACTACGGCGGCTCAGCAGCGGATTTTACTGAAGAAGCGGCTTGCTCAGCTTGAGGCGGAGGCAGAGTAGCTTTTTTAGGTTGTTGGCGTTCGCTGGGATGCCGCGTTGTTGTTGTTTTTTTACACATTCTTTTTATGAATGTATGCGGCGCTTCCTTTGAGCCAGCGCCGGTATATCCGAATCAAATATACGACGTCTTGCGTTGATAGACGGCCCGAAGTTACTGGTACGCCAGGGGCAACTGAGGAAAGGCGTTTGGAATAATGGAAGGGTGGCGCATGTATCTAGAAACCAGGATGGCGGTTGGCAGCCGCCACCCCAGCTATACCAAGACAATGGAATAAAGGAAATGCCCCGAAAACACGCGTCCCAATGCCTTCCAGAATGTCCTCTCTCGCCATGCCCCGTGCTTGCGCCGATGTTATGTGTTTGTCACGTGGGATACACAGGCCTCAACTGCGGGTATCCGACTCGCCCGCCGGACCCTATCAACCTGGATCCTTCCACACTGGGTCTTTTCCCGTGCAAACGGGCCCCTTCCGTGTAAGCTTTTCCCCATATTACCTTTTCCCGCTGGAAATCAGGACACTCGGGATAAAGGAAGCACGAGGAGATGAGAAAGCTAGAATGAGAGGGACGAGAGGCGGATGAGAGGCGAGGTCGTCTGGCGGTCTGGGGGGCTGCCGGGCGAGCGTGGGTAGTGGCTCCCCGGGGCGCCGGGCGTCCGCATTGGGACAGCGAGCTCCGTCTTTGGACTGCTCACCGCGTTTTTTTCCACGGCTGGGTGTTTGGCGGGGATGCCCGTCCCCCCTTTGGGGCAGGTAGATGTTGTTCTGGGAGCTTCGCTGTCTTGGTTGTAAGTGGGAAAGGGCAGATGTGAATCAGCGACGAGGGCGCAAATGAGAGATGAGAAACAGCACGGGAACGGCTTGCTTTCCGGCTAGTTGGAGAGGTGCTGCTTGTCGGTGTAGTCGGTGTGCTATGCTCCAGCGGGTTGTATGGGCGTACTTCACTTATTCCGTTTGCAAAGACGGTATATCAAGTCGGTCGCCCGCCCACCTATTTCTCCTCCTTCCTCCTCTCCTCTTCTACACCCTACCCACCCAGTATTCGCGGATAGGTTCTCCCCAACCTTGTCACTATCGTATTATTCTCGAAATACTTGCTCCCACGCCTTTCTCGTCTTATACCCGATCTCGAGACCCAGGCAGCCCTTGCCACCCGAGAAAACGACTACCCGACCACACTCTCATTCCCCTTTGCCATGGTTCCCAACGGATCAGCCGTCGCCCCGCTCGCCTCCCACCGCGAGCACTCCTTCGCTCCAATGGGCATCTCCCCCAACTCGTCCGTCGGCTCCTTCGACGAAGCGATGCAGCACATCGGATCCGGGTATGCCCTCCACGGCGGCGCCCTCCGCGGGCACTACCGTCACCCTCAGGACACCGGTACGCAGACCGCGCGGCACCTGAGCCACCGGTGCTCCGGCGTGGTCCCCCGCGGCCTAGAGCCCTCGCCCGTCGTGAAGCCCGCCCGGTCTAGGGGAGGGCACGACTGGGCCCAGCGCCGCCCGATGCCCGCCGGGTACGGAAGCGTGTACGAGGGGGCCGATGACTTCGCCCACCAGTACGCTGGCGCTGGCACGACTTCTGCGCCTCGAGCTGCTTCCAGGGTGGTTGAGGAGCCGTATGCGTACTGCTTTGATCGCGGCAACGGCGAGTATACGCGGCTGATACCCGCTGACTTGCTCCCCGAGCTGGAGAGCGTGCCGCGGCGCCAGAGGGGCGCTGAGGGGATGGCAGTACTGCCCGTTCCCAGCGGTCGGGCGCCCCCCTGCTCTTTCTACTTCAAGGTAAAGTCAACCTCGAACCCTCTACCCCTTCAAGCTCCCGTATCCACGACACTTGTCTCGCTTCCTGTTCGACTGACGCTTCGACCTCCAAGACGCGCGGCACCGGCGCCCACACGCAGCACCGTCCGGCGGACCCCATCCAGGTTAGGGCCTCCCGCTCGGTAACCCCCTCCGCCCCAACCCCCCGCTCCCACCCAGGACACTACCATTCTAACGACTCCCCCCCGTCAAAGAGCCACATCGACACCATTGTCAAGTCGGCGCCCCCGCCCGCCCCGCCTCGCCGCAACAAGGTCTACTGCGACAAGTGGGTGCACGAGGGGACCTGCGCTTTCACGCAGCAGGGCTGCCGCTTCAAGCACGAGATGCCGCTCGACCGCGCGACGCAGGCGTCGCTGGGGCTGTTCCACGGCCTGCCGTCGTGGTGGAAGAAGCAGCAGGCCGAGCTGCAGAGGCAGCGGGACCAGCCTGCGAGCCCGTCGCCGTCGGGGCGCGGGGGGTCGGAGTCGCCTGGAGAGTGTGGTGGTGGTGCTAGGCTGGAGGGGGGAAGAAGCTCGGGGGGCCAAGAGAGGGAGGGAAGGGGATTTGGGGGCGGGGGAAGGAGGCCGCTTTCGCCGTGTGTGTTTGGGGCCATTGGGACGCCGGCGCAGGGGAGGAGTGGCGGGCGTCCGCGGTCGGGGCTGGCTGCTAGTCGGCACAACCAGGGTTCCAGGGGCCTCTGTGAGGAGTTAATGCGACACCGGTGACGGCATGTCTGCGGAGATCGTCTTTATGGAGAAGGGGTGGAGAGTCTGGATCGAGGCCGCGTCTAGATGCTGGTGATGTGAGCGAGCTTCCTTGCTCCAATCTCCTTTGTTACTCGTTCGTTCTTTCGTCTGTTTCCGCTTTTCCTTACTCTCGTTCTTTCGATTTTACCGACATGGCTGGCCGGGAAGTTGATGGACAGACGAGGCAGGCATCCTGCTGGTACAAGGGACCCGGTGAGTTTCTCTAGAGGGCACGGCTCAGCGGGAGAAAATGGACACGGAATATGATGAACGTTGGTCGTTCAAAGCGGTTTCACTTGTATAATAGAGCACGTGAAAGTTACGCGGTATGTAACGGAGTTATATGAATTTTGGTTGGCACACAGAGCTTCTTCACGAGCCGTCGTCGTCTCGAAAGTGCTTTTATGAGATCCAGGTACGAGATACATTGTCTAGTGCTGTTTGTTGGTTTTGATTCAAGGCGCGGCTGCCCCACCCCCACCATTGGCTTCGCGGCTAAACCCCGGCTCACGTTGCTGAGCTCCCCACCATTGACACCATCCCAAGGCAACCCCGTCCAACGCTCGCGACCTTCTTGGAGGAACAAAGCTGACCGCCCGCTTGCCCTCGCCGACGCCTGCATCTCATTCTTCTCTTATTCTTCTTCTTCAGCTCGGACCTTACGAATCACGCAACACCCATAAAGCCCCGTCTAGTCTCGACAAGCCATCCCGCAGCCCGGCCGACTCTCCGCCCCTCACCTGGCCGATTCCGAGTTTCCCTCCATTCTCGCGGTTGCGGGAAACGTTGGCTCTCGCCCAGCCACAGCCGCGACAATGGACGAGTGCATAAAAGTCCTCACGTCCTTCCCTCCCGCTTCGGACTCTCTGAAGACGGACAAGACCTATCACGATGCCATCACGGCTCATACAAAGGCCCTCGATAGCTTTGTCCGGAAACACCAGTCTCTCGTCTGCTCCAAGGCAGAGCAGATACTCAGCGTGAGCCGTCAATTCCCCCACGGAGCGCTCCATTTATGGTGACTGACCTAGCCTGGCCCTTACAGAACCTCCAAGCCGACGTCCACACGGCCTCTTGCGTCACCGTCATCGCGACCGTTCTGAAGACGGAGCCCAAGCCGCTAGGTCCGCGCCACGCCTTCCTGAACCACATTATCGAGTGCCTAGTTTCATTCGACCAGCGCCAAGTTCGATATGTGGGCACCGCGTTCAGGTCGATCATGGAGTACATCCTGCTCAACAAGGTCTTCTCGGTAAGGGCTGGATGTCATGGCGTACCCGTGCCGTAGCTGACCGTCATGTCTTAGCCAGCCGTCGCCGTTGACGCCGTCACAACTGCTCTCTTGAGGCTCGATCCCTCGGGTTCGGTCTTTATCTCGACACACTGCGTGCTTGCGAACCTTACGTACAGCACCGGCTGTATCGAGCAAGCACGCCCCCTCCTACAGAAGACAGTCATCTTCTACCCCGACTCCATCTCTCAACCCAAGCTCCCCTGCGACGAGCTACTACCCCCCAACGCCTACATCACGAAACCTTCCGGCCTCACGGCCGACCTCACATCCTCCAGCGCTCTCGAATACGACATGATGCGTGCCTTGATTTTCATCCAAGATCGGAGATGGGCACCCGCCCTGGACGCCCTCGAGCGGTGCATCGCCTTCCCTACCGACGATGTCGCCGTGAGCAACATAATGATCTGCGCCTTCCAGAAGTGGTCCCTCGTCAGCTTGATCTTACACGGACGGATCATCGGCCTGCCGGGCTCCCCGTCGCCGGCGACGACCATCGCGTTTGAGTCCCTAGGAGAGCCGTACGTCCGTCTCGACACGCTGTTCGCCGAGGAAAATGCCCCGGGCTTGCTAGAACACAGGAGGCAGAACAACGCCAGCTTTTCCGCCGACGGGAACCTGGGTCTCGTCGACGAGGTCCTCCGCTCCTTCCAAAAGTGGCAGATCGCGCGCCTGGGCGACCTGTACTCCAAGATCAGCATCCCTGAGATCCGCCAGCTAAGCCAGAGCGCCGTGACGGGGAAGAGCCTCGGCACGGACGACGAGGTGCTGCAGCTGGTGCGGGACATGATCGGCACCAAGGCGCTCAACGGCCGCCTCCAGTCGCCGGGTGGTGGCGAGCCCGACTACCTCGAGTTCCTCCCCGACTCGGAGGCCCTCACCGAGACCGAGTTCGCGAAGCAGGTCCTCGCCGCCACCGCGGACCTCGATGCCCTGGCGGCCGTGCAAAAGGCGACGAACGCGGGCCTGACGCGGAACAAGGATTTCGTGAGGCACATGCAGCGGGAGAAGAAGCGCAGGGAGAAGGACCCCGAGGGGAGGATGGACCTGGGCGTCGACTTTGACACGCAGGTGGAGGACGAGGACTTGATGCTCGGGCTGGGCGCCTCTGAAGGGTAGGAACTACTGGGCGGCGGCATTCTAGAGCAATTGGACGTGCAGGCGTGGCCGGGGCTGCCGGGAGTGATTTAGTCTCTTGAGTGGGCTCCCATCTAACGGAGCGAGACCTATACAGTCCCAGAGCAGGCGTCACCTGGTTGCGGATGGATCGCTTCGAAGGGTTGTGAGAGCGGCAACAGGGGTTGCCGTCAGTTGCATGTTACGAGGGACGATGGTCACGAGACGAAATGAGGATAATGAAGGGGTTGGGCGAGAGGCGCTGTCAGCATACATTGCGTTTGGGCGGAGAGAAATTCGATTCGGGAAGTACGGTTTGACTCTCCCCGGTGTTCATTCATGTGAATAGAAAGTGAGGGCGGACGAGTTATCAAGCTTACTAGCCCCCGCCATAGACGCCTAACGTTAGCAATCATCAATGTTATTCCCGCGTCTAAAAGAAAAAGAAAAAAAAAAGACAATTTCATCACTTTCTTCGTACTTGTACAACGTTTGTCTACGCAACATGTTCTCCGTGTCCCTTACACTCCTCCCCCAACTCCCGTCCGACTCACTCAAACCCCCTCCCGTGGCTGAGCCTAGCTGATGCTGTACTGCTTGATGAGCTCCGCCAGCTTGTTCCCCTCCGCCTTGAAGTCCAGCGGCGCAGCGCTCATGACCTGGTACCGAACCCTGGCGAAGGCGTTAGCTCGAGCCACTCTCACGCCAAATACGCTCTCTTGGGACGAACGGGGGACAAAGGGGTACATACCTCTCCTGCTCCTGGAACGTCTCCATCTTGGCCCGGCACCGGAAGTTATACCTCCGGCAATTCGCCTCGTCAAACGCCGGACCCGCCGCCAGGTCGCCGCCCTCCTCCTTCATCTCCATGATCTTTCCGGCCGGCATGCCCATGAGCATCCTTCCGACGTCGTCGAAGCAGCTCAGCCACGCCTGGCCCGTGTGGTCGCAGACGTTGATGCCCATGATGTACCTGTACTCGGGAGACGGGTAGCTGGCGTCGCACTTCTCGCAGCGCCACGAGTCGTCGGGCATCTGCGTCACCTTCTTGTTGCAGCCCTGACTCGGGCACGCCGGGTACGCAAAGTTCTCCTGCTTGATGTACACAATCGTCGCCTTGAGGTTGAAGTACTCGACGCCGTCCATGCCCAGCTGCTCGTCCTTGATCTGCGAGATGAGCTTAGCATCCTCCTTGCGACCCGTCGCGCCGCCGACGCTCGCGTCGTTGCGGTACGACGCGAAGGTGTCGTTGCGGCCCTGCGAGTCGTACCACCCCTTGAGGCGGTGCGCATCAGGGATGTCCGGGTCGACGGACATGGTGCCCGACGAGAGGAGGCTCAGGCTGCGGCCGCCAAAGTCGGAGACCTTGACGCCCCGGAAGGCCAGCACGCTCTCGGGCGACGAGTCGAACGACGTGGCCGTCTGGCCCCAAACCGTCAGGCGGACCGAGTACCCGCTGTCGTCGACGAGCGTGAGCTCGCGCTTGTCATACTGCTTGCTCGTCGACTTGGACACGATCGGCGTCACCTCCTCGACCTCCTTCAGAATCCCAATCACGTCGACCGTCGCGTCCTTCTCCACCTCAGCCAGCGTGCCGAGGTTGCAGAAGTTGAAGCGCACCTGCGGCACGCTGCCCTGGTCCTCGGCCTTCTCGACGACGGTCTCGCGCTCAAACGTGAGCTCGTAGTCGTTCGGGAGGTTGGAGAACTGCTTCTTCGCGAGCTGTATCCTGCAGGGGCTTGATATGTAGTAGACCTGGCCCATCTGCAGGAGATCGTAGAACTGGTCTACCTGTTCGTTGAAACCCGTGATCCTGATCTCGCCACTCTCGTCCAGGAAGTTGGCGCTGAAGAGCTTGCCCGAGCCGGTGGGCTTCTGCCACCGCTTGATATCGCTCTTCATCGTGACGCGCGCCCGGATCGTCCACTTGGCATGCGTGTATGGTGACAGGGCCTCGATGGGGTAGATGTTGGCACGGGGCCGGGTATCGAATGCTGGCCGCGACGGCATCGATGGGGTCGTGGCGACGTTCGGCTTCTTCTCCTCGGTCTTTTGGCCGTAGAAGTTGGATCCCGAGATGGGCTGGAGGCTGCCCTCTTCGCCGACGAGGGGCACGCTCTTGGGGTCTCCGAGTTTCGGCTGGACGCCGTAAGAAGGAATAAGCTCGAGGTCTAACACGACGAGGATTCTGTACGATCAGGCAACGGGTCAGTAAACTGCGTTACGCCCAGGGATGGGGCTGCCTCGGGACGGTGGAGGGTCCTAACCGCTTCTTGTTTATGACGTTCTTCTGGTATTGCTTGATCCTGATGATCTTGTACGCATCCAGCTGCTGCTCAATGATGAGGTGGTGTGACTGGGTGGCCACCATGCCCTGGCAGAACATCTCCCCGTCGCTAACAACGAGGCGGTATCTCTCCGCGCCGCCTTCCGTCCTCGCGCCCATGGGCTTGATGGTCAGGATCTGCACGACGGGGTTCGGGAATCGCTCGGCGGCTGCTTCATCCTCGAAGAAGATGGCACTGGGGGTCGAGTCAGTTTATCGGACGCGGGACTACCGCCGCTTGGCACTGGGTGGAGGGAGCGGACATACTGTAGCCAGCCCCTCGAGAGGGCGTTGGACGCGTCCATTATGTGGTGAGGTGAACGATTTAAACTCCTGTAGTCAAAGATTCGAGGATTTTTTTGCAGTTTCAGATGTATGGGAAACGGGGCACTTGAGAATCGACGGATGAGCTGTGAAGAAACGGAGTGGTGTGGCGGCGATACATTAGCCCGCGCGACGCGTTCGACGTGGTAAACCGCGTTTTCCGGCGGGGCGGGGTTAATGGGAAATGGTTACCTAATATTGAGGGGTTCCACGTGTGAGGAAGCTGTGGGGACTGTCAGGTCTGTTGACGCTGCGGGTGCCTGGCTGAGAGTCTTAAG
The DNA here is from genome assembly GCA_017657125.1 of Scopulariopsis brevicaulis. Taxonomy (NCBI): domain Eukaryota; kingdom Fungi; phylum Ascomycota; class Sordariomycetes; order Microascales; family Microascaceae; genus Scopulariopsis; species Scopulariopsis brevicaulis. The sequence continues at coordinate 14,901 of JAGFNX010000407.1, forward strand.
TCTAGGGTACTTTGTTTCTCATTAGGATAAGATGGCGACAGAAGTCTCAGGTACCCAGACCCTTCACGTCTGGCCAGCGTCGTCATCGACCCTCCAATTCCGCGTTGCGTCGTGAAACATCGTCCCTCTCAATCTAACCATCTCTCAAGGTGCCCTCACCAGATATTCTACTCTTTAGTCGGCGCCACATTCATTCGTATATTGTCTCGCGCCTCAACATCCTTTACGTAGCACCGTCGTGAAGCAATCCCGAGAGACACGCTGAGGCTATTAGCTAGCGATTCGTGAGCCGAGCCGAACCTCACATCTCACCACAATGGCGGACCCGAACGTCGCGACGAAAGCGCCGGAGAGTGACGCGCAGGAGGAACTCACGCCCCAGGCCTCCCCGAGTCCGGTGGTAGGAGAGCACTGCGTCACGGACCGGCCCGCACGTACGATGTCTAGTGTTCTTGTGCGGTCCATATACTGACGCGGTATCTCAGCAAGCGGGCAAGCGGCGACGGGAGAGATAATCGAAATCAACGGTGTCAAGGTATGATGCGCCGGTTCTGTGGTTCTGAGTCGGTCCTGGAATTGGGAGGGGAGCAGCACGGGCTACGACCCGGACCGCGGACAGCCCAGACTGTAGGAACACGCCATCTGACTCTCGCAGACCTACATCTCGAAGCCGACCGACTACCCCCACGCACCCGCACGTCTCCTCCTCCTCCTCACCGGAGGAACGGGACTCAACTCCGTCAACAACCAGATCCAAGCAGACAAGTACGCCGGCGAGGGCTTCCTCGTCGCGATGCCCGACCTCTTCAAGGGCGACGCGGCGCCGAACTCCTCGGCGATCGAGGGGGACAACACGGGGTCGGTCCTGGACCAGGTCAGGATGCGGGCGGTCGAGACGGCGAAGAGCTTCATGATAGACATGTGGATGGCGCGGCACACGGAGGAGCGGATCCTGCCGGTGCTGCACCGGGTCATTGACGGGTGCAAGGAGAAGTTCGCCGACGCGGTGCAGCACGGAGACGGGGTGTACGCCGTGGGGTACTGCATCGGAGGCCGGTACGTGCTCCTTCTGGGCAGCGAGAGGCCCGCGCCCGAGGGGCAACCCGTCGACGAGGAGGCGGGCGCCGTTAGGCAGGGCCCGCTGATCAAGGTGGGGGCCCTCGCGCACGCGGCGTCCGTCAACCCGGACGACTTCAAGGACCTGAAGGTGCCGGTGAGCATCGTCTGCGTCGAGAACGACCCGCTATTCCCTGACGACGTCAGGACCGCGGGGGAGGACGCGATGGCGTCGGCGGGCATCGAGCACGAGGTCAGGGTGTACCCCGGCGTCCCGCATGGTGAGCCCCCGAGTCTAGTGCCTACCGTCTCCATGGAACGTGAGTGAAGCTAATGGGGTCTAGGTTTCGCGGTCGTTGGGCAGTATGAGGACGGCGGAATCAAGGAGGCGCAGGAGACGGCCTACGATCAGATGCTTAAGTGGGTCAAGGATCACTGAGAGCGTCTCTACCTCTAGGCGGAGGTTTCTGGCCGGAGTTGGTGGCTTCATCTTTACTTGTCGAAGTGTCTCCGGCTCCTTTTCTCCAATCGCCGGATCAAGGCATAGTTTATGACATCGAGTCGAGGGAGCGTCATGAGTGGCGGACTCTTTCCGTAATGAACTAACGATTGTTTCATCCCCGGCCCCTCCCCCCTCTTGTCTCGGTTTCCCCGTCTTCTTTCCTGATCGGGGCTTCCTTGTCCGGGCTTCCTCTTGAAGAAGCCCCGATAGGCAGGGGGCTTTCGTCTGGTCTAGTGAAGTCTGTCTCGCACCCCTTCCCCGTCGCACTTGCGAGCAAGACTGCGTTCGTGCCATTGGCACTCTCCTTCGAGAGCAAGATGGACCAGCTGGCGTGACGGACATTCAAACCCAAATGTGGAAAGCAGCTTCTCAATCGTTTTCCACCAATTGGACTTCATCCCTCGCAGGAGGGAAAAACCAATCCATCTCATTTACCCGCTCCCTCGCCGGGCTCAATCCCAATGCGTCAATATCACCCATCAATGCAACCAGCGCACAACACCCAGAATACGAGCCTCACAATCAAAGGAAGGTCACGTCCGGGGGAAGCGCTACCGAATGCGACGGTCCGGGCCCCAAGGGAAATATGGCCGTCGCTGGACGGGGGCGTGGGCAGGGGGGGTGCAGTGGTGCTGGCAAGGGTGAGAGAGCTTATTGCGATCCTTGTTCGGCCGGGGTGCGGGCACCACAGGAGCCGATGCTCGGGAAATGAGGGACGTTGGGAAAGGAGCGCCGGTGAGTGGATGGACGGCTAGGGGAAAGGGGAGCTTTGGGGGCGAGGAGATGTGGGCTCGCGTCCGACGGCTCCGAGGTCAGCTTCCTCTGTAAAAACGTCGTAAGCACCCACGCGTCCAAGCCCTTCTCCAGAACTACTGGCCTTGGCAGGAATCAGATCTCGCACAGATACCAGTAGCGCATCGCGGGAGCGTTCCCCGTGCTCTGTATCGAAACGGAGGGCGGAGGGCGGGACTTTCTCCCCCATCGAGCAAAGTTCCTTTCGTATCTACAAGGTTACAATGTCTCTTTCCAGGTCGGTACGCCGAGACCCACCGAGCGGAGGTATCCGAGGCCCAATGGGAGACTGCCGATGAGGAGGCGGGAAACTTCGCTCGAGGAACGGGGTGGGCCCGGTCCCGTCGATAACACAGCGTAATGCTCCGTAATACGAGGTAATAACACGTCGTAGCCGAGAGCAACGAACCTGGTGGGGGACAAGAGGCAATATAATCCACTACGCATGAGAGGGCAGCAAGGAGTACTCCCGGGCCGACATCCAGACGCTGCAATTTCGAGAGTACATGGACGACCGCGAATGGAACCACCTTCCGTATTTGAGGACGAAGGGCGAGTCAATGAAGGCGCTCCGAGGGAAGATTACATTGATACGTGTACAAGTATTGGAGGAGAGAGCCGCGCTGAGCTCCCACACAGGGGCAAGAACAGAGCCTCAGATCCAATACGAGAGACGACCATGGCAAATCCTTGCCCTCCGTACGAGGCAGCTGTCACCCCTTTCATCCCTCGCGTCCAGCGGTACATCTCGGGTGCGAAGCCGAGAAAAAGGCACCGGATCAGCAGTTCAGGCGCCCAAAGCGCCCTGTCAAACGCAGGTCCATGTGCTGGTGCAACCTCGCCACGACATATTCCCACATTTCCCGTTCCAGAAAGGGAGCGAGAAGGGGGACATTACCACGCCAGCACACCTACATAGGAGCACACCAACGGCCCTGTTGGCTCGAAACCGGCCACTGAACGTCCGCGCAATTAGCCCACACGGGGAACTGGCGAATCCGAGGGCGCGTAAACCCGCAGTGAGGTGGCGAGCTCTTCAGCGGCTCGTCGTCAGCTCACCCTGCGTCTTGGACCGGGATTAGCCCACCAACTCTGAGCCGCCGTGTGGCATCCGCCCTCCCATTCGGGGCGAGATGGGCTCGGCTCACCGCAGACGGACTGTTCCTGCATTAGCCTATGCACGCGGCACTTCCGTTTGTCGGCGAGAAAACAGGGGAAGCTCTTCGCGTCGATGGGATCGATGAAGTGAGGCGCCGGGCCCACCGCGGCGTGTCTCATCAGATCGCTAGTACGGAGCCCGGGATCGCCTCTCATTTCGCCGTGGCTCATCTGCCGATTTTCTTCAGGGGTGAGAGACGGTGAGCCACGAGTTTATTCCAGCCCCGGGCGCTAGGGGGCTAGTGCCTGACCGCAGCGGTTAGCGTCCTCCGTGCGCGGAGTCGTCCCATCCCTGGCGAGCGGCGGGGCGATGGCAAACAGGGCCTGGGTACGAGGGTGAAAGGTACCCCCGGTCTCGGGTATTTGTGTCCCCTTGTGCACGGGGCACACGTCTGGGTCGGGCAGCGAGGGCGCAACGCGCTCGAGGCGAGGCCGCCCCGAACCACCGAGAATAGGGGGCTCCAGGTGGCCCACACCCCCCTACACCGTGCTGGGACGGGGCGTCGACCCGGGCCAGTAGCGGCGCGAGGACCCCGACGCCTCGCGCTCCACCCCAATTTAAGCAGCGCTAGCTCGATGGAGGGACTCGAAAGGGGATACGAATGGAGCTTTGGTACGAGGGCGCCGGGTACCAGTGGCGTCTCGCATGATTGACTGGGGCTATCCACTAATATCCGATAAGGTCGTATCAGCGGCTATCTTTGGTGTGTTTGCGAATCTGGGTCCCATCACCGCTTCCGCATTCCTCACGGGAGGCTCGGTCGTATATAATACCTGTTCTCGCGCCCCGGATTCCTCGTCCCCTTCCCTTTCTCTCCTCTCCTCACCAACGCACGTTCGCTACAAACAACACTTCCTGACTCTTTTAGTCAAGTACATTCGTTAATCAACGCCAAAACAAACGTTCTTAATATTCTTTCTTCGGAAAAACACTTTCAATACCGTCAAGATGAAGTACGCTGTTGTCCTCGCTCTTGCCGCTGCGGCCACCGCCAGCTACCTCCCTCCCCAGGAGGAGGTCCCCAGCGTGCCCGCCACTGAGGTCGCCCCCACGGACGCCTACACCGAGGCTGTCCCCACGGACGTCGTTCCCACCGACGTTGCCAGCGAGGCGCCCACTGACGTCGTCCCCACCGACGTCGTCCCCACGGACGCCGAGACCGCGGTCGAGGAGCCCACCGGCGCTGAGGAGGAGCCCTCTTACGGTAAGACACCTCCAACCGAGAACACATGCGAATGAAGCGCAGCCGCTAACTCTAAACCAGTCACCGAGGTCGTCACGGAGTACACCACCTACTGCCCTGAGCCCACTACCATCACCGACGGCGACAACGTCATCACCGTGACCGAGCCCACCACGCTCACCCTCACCCACTGCCCCGGTGGCTGCACCATCGAGAAGCCCGTCACCCAGACCTCGTCCGTCGTCTGCGAGGACGGCTGCCCCGAGACCACCGAGGAGGCCTCGCCCACCGGCCCCGGCGCCCCCCCTGCTGAGGAGGGCCCCTACCAGCCCCCCAGCAACGCCACCACCGGCGCTGCTGGCCCCACTGGCGGTGTCCCCGGCGAGGGCCCTGAGCCCTCCGAGCCCGTCACCGCTGGCGCCGCCAAGATCGGTGCCGGCCTCGCCGCCTTCCTCGGCGTCGTTGCCTTCTTCTAAATCCAGAACCCTCTCTGATTTAACGACCATGTCCCCGGTTGTTTAGCCGGGGGCCCTTGATGAAAGCTACATGGTTGCGTTTCAGGACGGATTTGCTCTTTTTTGGATTTAGCGATGGGATGGTAATGGGATATCCTGGTTGTGTGGATGGGATGTATTAGAAGTGCGCTTCTTTTCGGGGAAAATATTATCTGGACAATACCACTTGCAAATGTTTACGGCGAATTGGTACCCTCTTCAAGATTCGAGGTGCTGCGCTGCAGTGCCTTCTCCACCTTTTCGTCGTCGTGTTGTCCGGTTAAGAGAACGTTCACAATTATGGTCGCTACACCCGCTGTGTGTGTGATCTTCCAGGAATCAGTGTGGCGTTGGGTTTCACGGGAGGGGAGAACCGGCTTCTGACGAATTGTCTCGCGGGACTGGTCTCACCCTTCCATCAATATCAAACACGGCCCCGCGCTGTTTCTGGCAATTTCTTTCGTCATCCGCGATCGCACCCTGCGGTCATGGACCTTGTTTCGTTGGGCGTGTTTCTGGTCTCGTCAATTGTCTCAATGCGGTGTGTAAGCATGCACGATTACTATATATCTGCATTATACGGATACATAATACAGCATTGCCCGAGACCAGTTTTGGTCTGGCGGGACGTTACTATGACTGTCTTGTATCCCCTTTGTACGCGTATCGTGTAAATAAGGTCTCAAGCTCCTTGACACTAAGCCCACGCTACCGCGCACAAAAGCTTGTCTGTCACAGACGGAGGCCTGAACCTCCCATCAGTGTCTGGCCGGTATTCGTAAAATTCTAGATCAAAAACGTTGGGAGTGCCACGGCGGCATTCGGCGGCATTCGAAGTAGATGGACGATCAGCAAAGTTGGGTCGATCCGGGAAGAGGCGCCCTGTTCGAACGAACCTGGAAAGAGATCGCCGGGTGGCTCGGCTCTTTCCATTGCTTTCCACTGACAGCTGGGTTCTGTGGGACGAGGTCGGACCCAATGCTACGGGTACCTCTCGAGCTTGTACCGCTCATCCCCCGCCTCGATAACCTGTTTTGGGTTACCCACCAGAAAGGTCTAGTACGCCATGCCTCCGTCACCCCTTCAGCTCCGGTGTTCGTTCCTTGGTTCCCTGAGCCGGTTTGCGGTTAGCGGATGGGGCAGTCCGACCAGACGAGCGGATGGGGCCAGAAGCGGGCGGTGAGGTCAGCCAGTGATTACTCGGTACAAGGGCGTGCTTCCCAGGAACAAACCGCCGGTGATTGGCCGGTGTGAGTGGGCCCATGAGCCAAATTTCTGGAGCCGGCTCGCCTGGAGCTCGCACTGTCTCTCTGCATCACAGCGGGTCGAGGCCCGCCTGGTTACGCGGTCTTCAGCTCGTTCCTCCCGCTACTTCCGCCGTGCGGCGGCGAAGGGGGGGGGAGGGGAGGGGAGGGGCCTTCGGATGGTTCCCTCCGCCCTTTGTACTTGCTCGATGGCAACACTCTCGATGAGATGGTCCGCCCCATCCAACTGAGGCTCAGGACGTCTCGCCGTATTAGCGGGCCCGAGTGTGGTTGCACCGAAAGCCACGGTCCTAAAGGGGTACGGGTAAATGGGCGCGAGATGTGCGCTATTGACTTGGACTGCCTGTTCCGTCCAACCAGAGGAGACACGGCGCGACATCGCCGTGTGTTTTCCGGTTGCGGCGGGCGTGGAACGGTCACCCCCTGTGAGAATGAGTCCATTTGGATAAGCGGCTTTGTCCGGAGTGGTCTGCGAGAGCCATGAGTGCTCCTGCAGGTGAGACGCCGTTGTAGGGCAAGCGAGATTGCAGACTCGGTGCTGCTGTGCGAGGACGCGGAGGGAGGGTGCTTGAAAGCCGACGGGACTCTCATACACCGGACGTAAGGGACTATCAAGCCCGCCGTCCGCGCATGGCCCTGCGAGGATGTGTCTTACTTCGTCGCCATCATTATTGGCTTCGTGTATTAGTGACGAGGACCCCGAGTCCTGATAGCGAGAGCGCGGGCGAATTTCGCCTTACAGTAAGGCGCTGGGGAGAGGCGATGGATGTGACACCTATATATGCCTCGTAGGCGTCGTCGCTCGACAGCAGGAGGCACACCACCATCTCAGGCAAGTCCGACAATAGCCCCGTCTTCATGTCTTGTCGCGACGATGCCGCTCTGCAGTTCCATCCGTGAACAAGAGCGCCGAGTCACGGCCGCAGAGAATTCCTATCCGCTGACAGTTGCCGCCAGTAGACGGCGCCGCTACCCTGAAACCCCAAATCGTCCGGACGTGAGGAGCACCTCGAATTATTAGCAACAGTCATCTCCTCCACATACGGGATGCAACGGGAAGAGCACAATCGCCCGCCAGCACACTACCGAGTAACCGGGGTACGGAACAAACAGTGGGGCGCCGGCACCCAGCAGGATCACTGCCGGGCCAACGGAGCGGAGCCGGCAACGCTTATTCGCGCCCCGAGGTTCGAAAATGCGGGGGCGGGCCCCGATTGGAAAGTCGGGGGAACGGGGGGTTGGGGTCTTATTGTTGGGGGACACCCGAGCTGGCGAGTCCTGTTACTGGACGGGAGCGCCCGCGCGGCGATCGGATTGGCAATACCGTGCGTGCGGGGAAAGCGAGTCCCGAGGTCGACGGCGGCCGCTGTTGCCACTGCGGTCGGCCGGGCTGACGGACCTGGTGCTCGAGGGGTCCATCATTGCTGGCCCTGACGAGGCTTCCTACAAATAATCGAGGCGGAGGCCCAAGACGGTAACCCTTAACGAGCAATCCAGGTCAAGTCATCTCCTAGATTCACACAGACGGAACTCGTGCCCGACATGGCGACGCCGCACCCCCAGGACCAAGTCCTCTCCGACTCCCTCGCCGACCCAGAGACCTTCTGGTCCCGCCAGGCAGAGCACCTCCACTGGCACCGCAAACCAACACGCGCCTTTGAGAAGTCGAGGACGGAGCTCCCGTCGGGCACCGCGCATGATACGTGGAGGTGGTTCCCCGACGGCGAGATCTCGACGTGCTACAACTGCGTCGACCGCCATGTGCTCGCGGGGAACGGCGCGTCGCCCGCCATCCACTATGATAGCCCCGTGACGAAGACCAAGAGGACCATTTCGTATGCTGAGCTGCTTGAAGAGGTGGAGACGCTCGCGGGCGTGCTGAGAGAGGAGGGCGTGAAGCGCGGCGACGTCGTCCTCGTTTACAGTACGTATCCGTCCTGTTGATATTACCCGTGTCACGCAAGGGGACGCACGCTCACGAGACGCAGTGCCCATGATCCCCGCCGCCCTCATCGGCATCTACGCCATCAACCGCCTCGGCGCCGTGCACGCCATCGTCTTCGGCGGCTTCGCGTCCAACGCTCTGGCCCAGCGCATCGACGCCTCGCGCCCCGTCGCCATCCTCACCTCCTCGTGCGGCATCGACGGCGCAAAGGCACCCATGTCATACCAGCCGCTCGTCGAGGAGGCCGTCCGACTGTCAACCCACAAGCCCAGCAAGATCCTCGTGTGGCAGCGGGAGCAGCTTCCGTGGTCACCCATAAAGGAGGGGAGCGGGGAGCGGGACTGGGCGGCGTTGGTGGAGGGGGCGAAGGCGAGGGGCGTCAAGGCGGACTGCGTGCCGGTGAAGAGCACAGATCCTATCTATATTATCTATACGAGCGGGACGACGGGGTCGCCGAAGGGGGTGTTGAGGGAGGCGGGCGGGCATGCGGTGGGACTGCACCTCTCCATCAGCTACCTCTTTGATATCCACGGGCCCGGGTGCGTCATGTTCACCGCGAGCGACATTGGCTGGATCGTCGGCCACTCTGTAAGTCCAGGGACGACCCCTTTCCGCCCTCTCATCTGTCAGCCCTCATGCTAACACGTGCAGTACATCGTCTACGCCCCCCTCCTCACCGGCGCTGCAACGGTCCTCTACGAGGGCAAACCGGTCGGCACCCCGGATGCCTCGGCCTTCTGGCGCGTCGTAGAGGAGTACGGTGTGACGACAATGTCCACGGCCCCGACGGCCCTCCGCGCCATTAAGCGCGACGACCCGGACAACGCGCTCCTCCGCCGCGTCGGCGACCGCGGCGGCCTGCGCTCGCTCCGCGGCATCTTCCTCGCGGGCGAGCGCTCCGAGCCGTCGCTCGTGTCCATGTACCAGGAGTTCCTGGGGAAGTACGGCGCGCGGGACGCGCACGTCGTGGATAACTGGTGGTCCACAGAGTCCGGGTCGCCCATCACGGGGAGGGCCCTCGCGGCGTACACGGGGAGGGATAGGATGGCGGGGAAGAAGGCGGTTTCGGACACGCCACCGGCTATCAAGCCCGGGAGCGCGGGAAAGCCGATGCCCGGGTTTGACGTGCGGATCGTGGACGACGAGGGGGAGGAAGTTCCCCGGGGCGCGGCGGGGAATATCGTGCTTGGGGTGCCGCTGGCGCCCTCGGGGTTCCGGACGCTGTGGATGGACGCGGAGAGGTTCTATAACGGGTACCTGAAGAGGTTCGAGGGGAGGTGGATGGACACGGGGGACGCGGGGCGGATCGACGCCGAAGGCTACGTGCATGTCATGAGTAGGAACGACGACGTGCTAAACGTCAGCGCCCACAGGTTATCCGGCGGTAGGTTCCCTCCAGACCCCCTTCTCCGCAGCTTCCAGGAGAAACCAAACTGACAAGCCATCCTCCTGTACAGGAAGCATCGAGCAGGCCATCACGAGCCACCCCCTCGTCGCAGAAGCCTGCGTCGTCGGCATTCCCGACGCCCTAAAGGGCCAGCTCCCCTTCGCCTTCATCACGCTCCTGACGCCAGACCACCCGAAGTCCGCGATCCCGGACCGGGCCGTCGCGGACGAGATCCAGCGCCTGGTCCGCGCGCAGGTCGGCCCCATCGCGACGCTGGGCGGCATCGTGCAGGGCCGCGGCATGATTCCTAAGACGAGGTCCGGGAAGACGCTGAGGAGGGTGCTGAGGGATCTGTTGGAAAATGCGGTGCACGGGGAGTTTGGGGAGGTGCAGGTGCCGTCTACGGTTGAGGACGCGGGGGCCGTGGAGGTTGCGAGGGGGAAGGTGAGGGAGTACTTTGAGGTTAAGGGGGATTCGCACCGGCCGGTTGAGGCGAGGGCGAAGTTATAGTGGGGTTTGGCATTCCAGGAATGTTTTTTTGAATGACATAGTAGAGCCCTGGGTAGCTACCAAGATCTTGATCTTGTTTCCAAATGGAGTGTGTCTCCGTAGATCTAGACAAACCATTGACTCTCTTCGAGCTTGAGGAGCGACAGTTGCCACAGCATCGGGAGAAACATTAGCCACACCGCCATTGTCCGCTTCCATCGTCGGGCGATGGATTATTCTGCAGTGAGGCCTTCGGTTAGAGCAAACCCATGGCGACTGGGCCCACAAGTCTGGCGATGTGTGTGGTTACTTGTGGGGACAGTTGCCACGCCAACATATAAACAAATTAACCACGTTTCATGGGCCACATTAATTCGCACCCGCATCTAGATCCCTTCATTTCCCCCAGCCAAAAGCCCGGAAAGGAGCCAAAAATCACCCCCATTACCAAAGAGCACTGTTCTAATTTCCGGGGACACGCGAAACGTCACCAGTGCAGCCAAGCCCTGGACTTTTCTCCTTTCCAAGATATACCCTCGGCGCGAATAGGACAAATGGCATCTCCGCTCACGCCAGCGAACGACTCAGCCCTCAACTCCGCGACGCCACACACCACGAGCGCACGAAGCGACGATCACCGCGTCGCGACCTCCAGCCTACCCCCCTTCAACCTCGGTCCCGGCGCGGCGCCCCCGGGCCTAGACCAGGAGAACATGTCGCCCTCGCCCGTCAAGCAGCGGCACTCGCGCGTCCTCTCGGGGAACGAGCTCTCGCCGCTCAAGATCCTCTCCGAGGCGCCGGCGAACGGGAACGCGCCGCCGGAACGGGGCCTCGGCGCCGCGACGCGCAGTCCGCGCAAGTCGCTGCTCTCGCCCGTGAGGCGGTTCCCCGTGCGCGTCAGCCCGCCGGTCGAGTCGCCGGCGGGGACGCGTACGAGCTCGCCTGTCGCGCAGGAGGGGGAGATGACGCTTGATGAGGCGATCCGGGATAACTCTGGGCTCGAGAAGGCGATTCGGATATTCGAGGACGAGGATGAGGATGAGAAGGGGGCGGAGGAGGATATGTTTGATGTTGGGGAGGGGGTGGAGGAGCATGAGGAGGCGCATCCGGCGGACGATACCATGGCGAGCACGTTCAGTACGTTCTCCGCCGTGCCGAGCATGACCATGTTTGCGAAGCTGGGCCAGGACAGCCCGAGCCGGATGTCTTACCACGGCGAGATGACGCCGCGGGCGCCACGACCCGGCCCGCCCCGCGCGTCGATGCACCATGACAGCAGCACGACCAACAACCTCCTAGAATTCACCGACCAGCTCCGCCACCCGCAAAAGGCGCCCTCCCGCGGCAGCGGCAGCGACCCAACGCCGTACAACCCCTCCGGCGCGCCGCCATCCACGCCCGCGCGCCAGGGCATGAACCTCATCGACTTCGAGATACCCCCCATGCCGACGCCGCGCAGCATCCCGAGCATCACGCCCCGGGAGCTCGAGTCCCTCAAGTCGAACCTCCTCTCGGAGATCAGCAGCCTCAAGGCGTCGATGAGCGGCAAGGAGGCCGAGGTGCAGTCGCTCAAGACGGCGGTGGCGGACGCGGAGCGGCGGGCGGGGCAGAACACGGAGGAGCTGAGGGAGGAGCGGACGGCGAGGGAGGCGGCGGACGCAGAGAGGGACGGGTGGGAGGCGAGGGGCCGGGAGATGGAGGGGGTGCTGAGGAAGGCCAAGGAGGAGATTGTGATGGGGCAGAGGGAGAGGGAGGAGCTCGAGGTCAGGCTCGAGGAGGCGGACAAGAGGCGCGAGGCGGCGGAGATGATGGCGCAGGAAGCCGAGAGCAAGATGGCGGGGATGCGCGCCGGCAAGGCGTCCGAGGAGCGCATCGCGCAGGGCGGGGCCGCCGGCGCGGGGGCGTCCTCGGCGCGCGAGGTCGAGGCGGCGGTCGAGAAGGTCGCGAGGGAGCTGCACGCGCTGTACAAGAGCAAGCACGAGACCAAGGTCGCCGCGCTGCGCAAGAGCTACGAGAACAGGTGGGAGAGGCGCGTGCGGGAGCTCGAGGCCCGCATGGCGGAGCTGGGCGAGGAGAACGAGCGCCTCCGCCTCGGCCGCGACGCCACCATGACGAGGGTCGACCCCGCCATCGACGAGGAGCGCAGGGAGCGCGCCGCGAGGGACTCGGCGCAGATCAGGGAGCTGACGGCCGAGGTGGACAAGCTCGAGGCGGTCCTGATGACCGTCAAGGGGGATAATGGGGAGCTGAGGGAGAGGCTGGAGCACGAGCGCGTCGAGAAGGGGGAGCTGGTGCAGCTTGCGGAGGAGATGATGGCCATGCAGGCCAGCTTCGTGGCGCCCGAGGCGCCGCCAAAGGAGGAGCAGGCGTCGCCTCGGCCTCGGGCTCGGCCGCAGAGCCAGCCGGTGCCGCCGCACCCGCTGAGGACGCCCGCGCCGACTAGGACGCAGCAGGCGGTCGACGGCATGCGCGGGAGCATCAACCGCGCGTCGGGGCTGCGCGCGCCCGGGTCGTACTCTGCCGTCCCCGAGTCGCGGATCGGAAGGGGCGTCGCGCACGAGAGGACGAGAAGCAACGGGCTGCCGAGGCCCGGGCAGAAGACTGGGCTGCAGAGCGCGATTGAGAGGATGGGGAGCCATCGGCGTGAGTGAGGAGCCGTATGAGAGGGGTGCTTGGGGATGTGCTTGGTTTGGCTTGGGATGTTGTTCTTGACGCTGGGGATGAGGGGATGAGGGACGGGGTTGTATGGGTTATGACGGTAATGAAGACCTAGATTCACGTACTCTAGGTTCCCTTGCTCGGATCCTAGATCATGGGGCGTTTGATATTTTCTCCTTATTGTCCACTCTTATAACGGTAAATTCAAAAGACTACTTGATTACCATAACTCCTTCCTCTCAGTTGATGGTGCACACAATCTTGCCCTTGTTCTTGTTCTCCTCCATTAGCTGGTGCGCCTTCTGGATCTCCTCCCACGGCAGCACGGTGTCCACTACAGCCTTTAGCCTCCCCGCCTCAAAGTCCGGCATGTGCCCCTCGATAATGTCCCTCAGCTTCCCCTGGTACGCCTCGTCGCGGCTCCGCAGCGTGCTCCCCTCGACCCTCACCCTCTTCCTCAGCAGGCCCCCCATGTCCACCTTATCCGCCACCGTCCCGCTCAGCATCCCCAGCAGCGCGATGCGCCCGTCCATCGCCGCGACGTCAATATTCTTCTGGAAGTAGTCCTTGCCCACAAAGTCGACGGTGACGTCGACGCCCTTGCCGCCCGTTCGCGAGAGGATCTCCTTGCTCCAGTCCGTGGTGCGGTAGTTGAAAGCGGCCGTGACGCCCATCTCGCGCGTGATGTACTCACACTTCTCGTCGGAGCCGGCAGTGGCGTATACCTCCGAGGCGCCTCGGAGGCGCGCGAGCTGGATGCCGGCGAGGGAGACGCCCGAGGCGCCGGCGTGCCAGAGGACGGACTTGCCCTTGGAGAACTCGCCGACGAGGGTGAGGGCCTGGAGAGCCGTTATCCAGGCCTTGTTCATATCAGCGGCTGACTCCCAAGCATGGGCGTGTGGAAAGATAGGGAGATTATGGAGGACCTACCTCGGGGATGGAGGCCGCCACCTCCCACGACATGCTCGCCGGCTTCCTGATCAGCATCCCCGTGCTGACGGCAATGTACTCGGCGTACGCGCCCCCGTACGCCAGCCCGAAAACCTCGTCCCCGGCCTTGAGCCCATGTCCGCCCTCAGCACCGGGGCCAAAGGACTCGACGGTCCCACTAAACTCCACACCAAGAGTCTTGGGGGCCTGGGGCGGCAGCGGGTACTTCCCGTGGCGCTGGAGGATGTCCATGCGGTTGATGCCAAAGGCCTTGACCTTGACCAGGGCCTGGCCCTGCCCGGGCTGCGGGGTCGGGACGTCCGGGTTGAGGAAGAGGGCGTCGCGGCCGCCGGTGCCGCCCTTGATGTCTGGAGCTTGTTAGACCGAGATCGCGTGAGGCAGCGGGTCGGTGATCTTACCAATCGCCTTCATTTTGGAGATGGGTGTGGGTGAAAGTGATAATTTTGATGGATCACGATGAAGTGACAGTATATGAGTGAATGACGTCCTCTCACCAGCAATTGCGGAATTCCGTGACATTAAATACAAGTACGTCCTGTGTTGGTGAGACCCGTCCGAGGGGCACCTTCACGATGACAAATTGATAGGGACGAAGACATGATATCATGCCGATAGTTCCCGGCAACAGCCATGCATGCCCCGCCCCCGCTCCTTCCACACAGCTTCCGGTTGCCGGAACTTGAACCCCGGAACGTCCCGCTTCCTCCACGCCGACTAGACTTAACCGCTAGGATAGCGCGGAAACGACACAACACCAATACAAACGAGACTAGCAGATTACATATACAAATGGGAAATGGAACCCCATCGAAGATCTGATTAAAAAGGGAAAAGTGAGAGGGAGCAAGAAAGAAAGTCAAAAAACGCTCGGGCGGTCCTCGCGCCGAAGCCCGGCGCTACGAAACAACCGTTAGGTGTGGTCGTTTTCTGGTCATTGAGCGCGTGGGAGGGTTGCCACTGCAATCGCAACCAGGGTGTTGCTTGAGCTGCTCGGTTGGAAGGTGCGGCCGGACCCTGGTATATGAGGCTATGAGGCCTGGTCTAGTCTTTGGGGAAGGTGGTTGGGGCTCGGGTCGCGCCTGCTTCCGTGGTCCTTGTGTCACTGGTGCCGGCTCCACATGTCTGCCTATTCCGGAAATACGGAAACCCAGAGTCGGACGGGACCTTTTCCGGTCATTCTATCATGTCATGCCGGCATGACTACCGGGTTTTCAAGTATATGAAATTCTCCAGGGAATTAGTTACAGGCTGTTCGATGGGCCGGGTGGATGGCGTACGTGCTTTGTGATGTCGGGGGAGGCGTTAATGTCGGCGCCCGGTCCAGGAACAACTCGATCAGGTCGACGTGCCGCTGCTCGACCCTATACACCGGCTCCTCCGGCTGCTCTCCTAGGACAAGCAGTGCCGCCGGGCCACTCCAATACGGGGTATTGAATTTAGCGTGGACGTCTGCGCCGTCGTCGAGGAGCCTCCGAACGGTCTCGATGTCGCCGGAAAGGGTCGCCGAGTGGAGAGGGTTGAAGTCCCACGTCTCCATCGGCGACATGGCCACCGGGTCCGCCCGGAAGGTGGGTGAGGATCGGAGGAAGCGGTCAAGAGGCAGCTTCTCCCGCTCAGCCGCCGCATGTAGGGCTGTCTGTATCATGCCTCCCTATCTGCTCCGGCAGAATTCTTCGAGAAACCTGGTGGAGCTTAACCCCCGGCCGATGAAGTGTCTGAGCGTGGTTATATCACCGGCCAGAGCCGCCTAACAGAGGAGTTCAGCATCCTCGTTAATGACCGATGTAGCCATCCGGCCCTCTTGGCGTCTGAAGGACTTGTGAGGTAGGGTGTGTAGGGGATGTTGCGGTTGGCGACGGTGCGCACAAGGAGTGGATGATCTTCAAAGTCGACCGGCGGGCGTCGGGAAAATGTGGGGATCTGAGTTAACATTGCGGCCGAGTCCGATTTAGTCAACCACATGCACATTGTCACTTTACTGTACATGTATTCATAACCTTCACAAAACTGGTCCATGGTATATGCGTAAAACTATATAAACCCCTTTCTCATAGACATAGTATTCCTAATACACCCACCGCTAGTCTAAGAAGCATCCAAAACCCCAACGCCCGTAAAAGGGTATCTCATATCCCGTGCATCGCCGAAGAAACAAGGCTTCCTTCCAGAAACCGACAAAGTATAAAGTCGCAAAGCTTAACTTGACTTTGCAAACGCCGCGTATACGCTCCCCTGACCCGACGGCGCAACCCTCAGATTCGCAAACCTCGCCTCCGGCAACCGCCTCCCCACCTTGAGACTCTCAAGCACCCTGTACAAGTTAGTCTCAGCTTTTCGACCAAAACACACCCTCCCACACCCAGAAGGGATCAGCCAGGGGAAAGAACGAGAGATAACTCACCACTCAACACCAACATACTTTACCCCACAGCCCCCCACCCGCTTAACCTCCCTCTCCAGCTTCCCCCCCGCCAAGCCCCCGCCAGCGCCCGTCCCGACGGTGCCCGGCCGCCCGAGGATGACATGCGTGACGCGCCGGCGCCCGAGGTGCAGCGACATACGGGCGCCGTTCTCCGACAGGACCTGCTTGAGCCTGTGGTCTGATATAAGCGGGTGCGTGCTCCCATTAACATATACCACCAGCCCGTCAAAGATGCCCCTTGGCGCCCGATTCTCCCGCTCTCTCTGTTCGTCTTCTACTCCCCTCTTCTCCATCATCCCCTCCTCGCCCACAATACCCTTCTTATCTACCGCTCCGTCACCGCCTGACGAGGCCATAGCCCCCTTCATAGCCCCCGGCCGAACAAGCATATCAGCAACACTAACACCACCCTTCCCCTTTCCCTCCACCGCCCCAACATCCGGCACACTCCCACCATTCAAAGACCCCTTCGCCCCCTTGCCCCCATACTGCACGCCCAGCTTCGTATTCCGCCATTCCCGCCACGGAACCCCCGCCCCGGCTCCATCCGCCCTCTGATGCCCCGACGACGAGCTGTTCCACGGGTCGAATACCTTGCTGTGCCGTGGTTGGAGGGCGCCGGTGGGTAAGAGCGGTTGTTGCGGTGGCGGCATAGCTGGAAATTTTGCGTCGTAGGAGGGTAGCTCTCGGTACTGAATGTCGGGGGATGAGACGGGTATCGCTGTGTATCGCAGCCGGTCTATTGGTTCCTCGTTCTTCGGTACGTCTCGCCCTCGTCGCTTCGTAGCTTCGTGAGTTCATGAGTTCGTGACTTTCGTGACTCGTCGCCTTCTCGCCGTACTCAGTCCGTATCTGTGCGCTAACCCTGTGACGCATTCGTCGCAAAGACTCTCAAGTCTCCCCGGAAAGCCCTTCCAAAACAAGTCCCCTGCAAAATTGCAAATGGTGCCCCGCCAAAATAAACGCCGGGCGTGGCCGAAAACTCCCGAATTCGATGCAAGCCCTCAAAAGCCGAATTAGGCAACAAAGGAGATAATATTACCGAGCGAGACAAGAAGGAAACTGAACTGTGAGAGTAATGTATTACGCCATTGCTTAATGGACGCAGAAGCGGTGCGACAGCCCGCGGCCAAAATTCCACGTTGCTACCGCGACGGATCACGACTGCGGGGTACGAAACAGACGCGAGGTCACGTGGAGTATCCCGTGATACTTTCAACGACATCTCTAACTTGCCAGCTCTCCTACAGAGGGAGTCCGCGACGAAGGCATCTCGAGCTTCACGTCAAAACGGCACCCACATGGCTATTCACACAAAATTGAGTTACAGCCATTCTGAAGCGAAGCGCTTTTTATTTGCCGTCATGAGTCGTTACCTAACGGAGGACATTTCCAATATCATCTTGCACACTTTTCGCAGAAAATCATCAGAGCAGAAAAACCATCGCGAAGCAACAAAACGAAAAAAAGAAATGACGATGAAAAAACAGAATCTCGAAAGTCGTTAAGTCGTCATAAGAATAAGCGGCCTCCGAAAGCCMCWCCCCCCCCCCCC
>JAGFNX010000408.1:0-34411 GCA_017657125.1 Scopulariopsis brevicaulis
CCGTTTGTCCCGGCGACGTCGGTCGCTTTACTCCTCATTGCTTGGTGCCTTGCTCGCGCCTCCCCTCTCCCGGCACGCTTAACTCCTACCTTAAGGCCATCCCCACAGAATGACACATCGGTCCGCCCAAGTACCGCCTGCTGGGTCCTTGCAGGTGTGGACGGGGGTGGAGCCAACCCTCTGACCATGCCGCCTTTCGCCTAACAAGGGAAAAGCGAAGATATAGATACAACATCCCCCTCCACCTTGCCACTCCACCATCCCACCGCTGTGACATTCGAGTTTCTTTTCTTCAGTCACCTGGACTCGACATCATATCGTCGCTGGCCTACACTTCAACCARCTTCTTGAACTCGTTCGAAGTCAGCTCCTTCRCCGTCKTGACCTTGTTCTTCTTTGATATTGTAACACTCCAATTACTGCATCAAACAATCTTTTTTTTGTCTGCTGGGGTCCCTGCAGCGGGAGACCAACCTGCCCGTGCAGACGCACATTTCCGAGAACATGGGTGAGATGGCGCTGGTGCGGGAGCTCTTCCCTGAGCACGCAGACTACGCCTCCGTCTACGACGCGCACGGGCTCCTCACGAGCAAGACCATCCTCGCGCACGGTATCCACCTCTCCGAGGCAGAGGCGTCCCTCATCGCCACGCGCGGGGCGGGCGTGTCGCATTGCCCCGCCAGCAACTCCAGCCTCTCGAGCGGCGCGGCGCGCGTCCGCTGGCTGTGGGACCGCGGCGTAAAGGTCGGGCTCGGAACCGACATGTCGGGCGGCTACTCGCCCTCCGTGCTCGAGAACGCGCGTCAGGCGAGCATGGTGAGCCGGCACGTGTCGATGGGGCCGGAGGGGGAGGCCGCGAAGCTGAGCGTCGAGGAGGTGCTGTACCTCGCCACGCGGGGCGGCGCGAGCGTCGTGGGGCTGGGGGACAGGGTCGGGGCTTTCGAGGTGGGCATGGAGTTTGATGCCGTGCTGGTGGGGTTGGGGGCTGTGGGGGAGGACGGGTTGAATGCTTCCGGGAGTAATGTGGACGTCTTTGGGTGGGAGACGTGGGATGAGAGGATCGCGAAGTGGTTGTTTAACGGGGATGATAGGAATTGTAAGGGGGTCTGGGTGAAGGGGAACCTGGTGCACGAGAGGGCTTAGTTGCGGTTTCGGGGCGTTTGGGGGTGTTCTTAGATCATGATACGAAGGAGGTCATCGTTTACATCCTCTATAGATATTTCCACAAGACAAGAGTCTGAAAAGGTGGTGACGGGCCAAGACGAAGAAGTATCGCGCCGGTCCATCTTATCGATACGACCCATGTGCAAGTCAAGATACCCGCTGACTAATATCCATACTACAACAATAATTCTCCCTCACCTCACGCAACCCTCTCACTCTTTGCCGGCCTCGCAATGGCTCAGCACCCGCCATGAGAAGCCCGCGGATACTCGCAAGGCCATGGCGACTGCTCAGCGACCCCAGCCGCCTGCGCGCGCCACGCACCCAGGCCCCCCGCGCGTCCTCGACCGCAGCCGCGAGCGCCTCGTGGGGGCAGAGGACCGGCATCCCCCAGCGCCCGCCGCGGCGTCCTCGGCCGGCGGTTCCGCAGGGCGAAGCGCCCTCCTGGGCTGAGGAGACGCCTAGAGCTTCGATACCACCTCGCCCGGAGATACTTCCTCGCCCCGAGGCACCCACAGCAGCCGAGGAAGCCCCCGCTGCCACGACATCCTGGGAGGCCATCTACGGCGCCCGTCAGGATGAGGACCTAGCCCCGGAGGACTTCTCCCGCGACGAACCGGAGGTGCGGTGGGACCGGGACACGGCGCTAGCGATCCTCGAGTTTCGGGGCCCGGAATTCGTTGTCTCACGCTTCGAGGCGCTCGCCGCCCGCCAGTGTCGCGCGGGCGGCAGCGCGGGAACGCTGGGCGTGGCGCTGAGGGAGATGGGGGCGCTGGGCCTCAAGCCTACACCCGCCTTTTACGGGGCCGCGCTCGCGGTATGTCTCCCCTCCGAGGCCCTTTCAACACGGGGAAGACGCGTGTTTTGGAATGCGAATGAGTGCTGATATCTTGCTGCAGGCTCTCACGATACACCCCGACTACCTCCTACGCTCGACGATACTAGACCTCATGCGCAAGGACTGGATTGAGCCGACGCCCGACCACCGTATCCACACCGCGCTGGGCCTCCTCCGCGACGGGCAGTACGAGATGGCGCTGGACGAGGTCGACGACATGCACGCCTCCGACGTCCCCGTTCCGCCTTACCTCCACGAGATCCTCATCTACGCCTTTGCGAACCTCGGATTCCTAGACGAGGCCATGACCCTCCTCCACCGCCGCACGTCCCAGGACCCTACCCCGCGCGACGACCTACTCTACTTCCTCCTCGACGCCTGCGCAGCAGCCTACCACCACCCCACCACGACGCACCTCTGGCGCCTCGCGGCGGACAAGGTGACCCCCTCGGACGGGACCCTCCTGAACGTGATGAACACGGCCGCCCGGCACGCTGACCCGCCGCTCGCGCTCGAGGCCCTGCGCCGCCTTACGGATCGTCGCGTGCAGATGTCGTTCCACCACTTCGAGCCCGTGGTGGAGGCGCATGCCGGCGCGGGGGATATCGAGGGGGCGTTCCGGATGCTGTGCGTTATGGACTCGGCGGGCGTGCGGCCTGGGAGGGGCGCGACGCGGTGTCTGTTTTCTATCCTGCGGGACCGGCCGGAGCTCGTCCCTTCCTGTGTGGAGATGCTGGACAAGCTGCGCGGGGACTACAAGGTCCCCATCGCGGCGGTAAACGTCCTCCTCGAAGCCCTCGTCTACGCCGACGACCTCCCCTCCGCCGAGTCGGTCCTGTCCAAAATCCCCGCCATAACCCCCGACCCCCCCACCCTAACAACCTACCTCCCCTTCCTTACAACCCCAACCCCACCCCCAGAAATCTGCGCCACCGCCATCTCCCTCTTCCCCGACACCACCGGCCTCCCCGCGCCAGACCTCGCGCGGCTGGCCGCTTACATGGCCCCGCACTCCCTCGACGCAGCGCTAGCGTACCTCCGGTGCGTGGACGCCGCGCACGACGGCGAGGAGGACGCGTGGGAGGTGTACTCCGATTCCGTGCGCGCCGTGGCGCTGGAGATGGTCCGGCAGAAGGATGATCGGGCGTGGGAGTTCCTGCCGGAGTTGGGGAGGCGGAACCCGGGGGTTGCGGGGGAGGTCCGAGAGTTGGGGAGCGCGGGGGAGCTGGAGTGAACATGCCGGAGTGGGCATGCCATTTCCCTGTACTTTTACTGTAATATATCAAATGCCCCAAGAGATGTACCACACAAGTCAACGCCGTCGTAAAAAAACGGACAGAATCTTGGTATTGATGCCTCCAAACGGGATATTTCACCAACGCCATTTCCGTTAAACGCCCCCCTAAATCAAGCCATGCCATGCAAGAACCTGCTCCATTCCACTCCAGATGTCCCACCCCAAAGTCGAGAGGAAAAAAAAAACGCTCAAAGATGTTAAAGAACATACGATAAAAAGCAATCCGGGCAAGCGGGCCTAAGACCGATGGTGAACCGACCCAAGCAGGTCAATAAGCGCGTCGCTGTCCCCTCCATAACCGCCGTGCCCCGGCATGTTGATGCCCCCGTGCTGACCGTACGACGCCCCGACGTAGCCTCCCCGCCCGGAAGGGTAGCCCTCCGCCGCGCCGGCGCCGGCGTCGGGCCCGAAGCCGTACCAGTTCTGCTGCTGCTGCTGCTGCCGCGGCCGCTGCCGCTGCATATTCTGCTGCTGCTGCGCGGCGTGCTGGCTCGGGCTCTGGGACTCAGACTGTGGGTTGTAGGTAGTGTATGCCTGCTGGGCCTGGGCCTGCGGCTTCTGGGCGTAGGGGTTGCTGCCGGCGGTGGTCTGCGTGATGTTGGGGAGGTTGTACGGCGAGTGGGAGGTCTGGGCCGGCAGGGAGGGGTGAGTGTAGGATGTCGTGGCCGGGGTGGAGGTCGTGTTGGTGAGGCCGCTTCCTTGGGAGGGCCAGCGAGAGGGGGACCCTGCGCAAGAGGTCGCATACCCGGCCGTGTTATGCTGGGCAGAGGTCGTCGTCATTTTCACGTTCTTCGTGCTCGAGCGGTTAAAGTTGTCGTACGAAGTGTACGACTGGTTCCCGGCAACGGGATGGTTAGGGTACGGCTCGTAGCCGATGCGCCCAGTCTCCTGATCACCCTCACTCTGCGACGAGAAGTTGCCGCATCCATAATTTCCGAGCCCAGACAGACTGGACGCAGCGTTGTACGTCGCTGAGTCGGGGCTCCTGTTGGCCGAGGCCGCGGGCACATCCCGGAAGTGATTCCGGGACGCGGCGGCCCGCACCGGCGTGGGCTGCCTAGGCGTCGCAGACGCCGGTCGGGGTGGCGGGTGCGGGTGCGGCGCGGATGCCAAGGGAGGGCCCAGGGGCGTCACGTCTTGCACGGGCGTCCGGCTCTGCCCGCGGTGGCCCTGGTGGGATTTGGTTCGTTGGTTCGACGCCGCCGCCGCCTGCGTCTGCGCCTGGTATGGCGACCTCTGCTGCTGCTGATGCTGCAAAGCCGTCGCCCTCGCCTGTGGACTCTGTGTATTCCGTAGCGCCGCGTTAGATAGTGACGCGACGTTCTGCGTGTCCTGGTACCCGCGGGGGTACATCTGAGGAGTTGGAGCCGCAGGCGCGTGTGGAACGGTGGTCTGCGCCGCCTGCGACTGACTCGTGGCAAGGGAGTTCGGGTTTACCGTCCCCCAGCTGGGCGGCGGTGACTGTAAGAGGGAGACTGAGTGGTGCTCGCTCGAGTCCCGGCTCTGGCGCCCGGATGGAAGGCTATGGCGGTTTCCTCGCGATTTCGATGGCATTAGTGGCGGAGCAGCTACCGGTTCCTGGTTCGGCTCCGCCTCCGGTTGTGGGGGTTCGGGGATATGGTAGGTCTGGACTGGACTCTGCTGAGCCACATCCTGATCCTGCTCATCTACGGAAGCATCGCCTGGCACATCATCCTGCCCATTAAGATTGGAAACGCGGCCATGGTCCTCTTGTTGCGCCGGGAGCAGGTGGTCTTGGGTCGTGGGCTGTTTTATTGTGTCTAGGGTTTCGTCGGCGACGGAAATCTGAGTAGTATCACCGTCCTGCTGGGTGTCCATCATCGACGTCTCGTCGGCTTCTCCAACTTCTCCAGCACCATTGGCATCGGCCTTGGACTTCCTGGGTCGGCTCTGCTGGAGAGGGTATGTACAGTCGATGCCTGCGTCGACGCAGTTCTGACAAGCTGGCTTCTCTCGTCCGCACTGTAACAAAGTCAGTCATTGTCAAACAGACACTAAGGGGCAGAAGCCTGTACCTTGACCGCCTTCTGGCCTCGACAGTTCGAGCAGGAGCCCCGGGTCACCCTTTGCCCCTTCGCGCTCGACGTCGGCGTACCAGTTCCAGCCTGAACTCCAGCACCTGCTGACGCTTCCGCGGTAGATGCAGGGGCCGTCTGACTTCCCGTCGTATTCTCCGCCGAATCGTCCTTGTTAGGGTGGACGATCCTTAGCCTTTCCGCGCCGTACTCGACCAGCATCGCCAGCGATTCGCTCTGCAGCGCGGGCGACTGGTTCGAGAATATGTTGAACTGATCCGTGGACAGTGTCTCCGGGTCGACTCCAGAGTTGCTCAAGAGCTCCCGGGCCTTCTCGCGCCGTCGGGCGGCTTCCGCGGCATCAACGTTGACGACGGAACCAAGGTAAACGGCGCCGTCTTCACCATTTTGTGCCGAGCCCCCTTGCTGCCCTGCCTCTCCCGCCGCAGCGTCGCTCGCCTTCTTCTTGTACTGACGCTTCCGTTTCGGCTGTGGTGTCCCGTCAGGCTGGTCAGTGCTGCCTGTATCCTGACCGTCCGCCCCAGCGCCGACACCGCTCTTCTTCCTTGGCTTCTTTCTGGTGTTCCCCTCCCCATCTCCGTTCCTAGCATCGCGCTTCCGGCTCGACTTGGCTGGTTTTGGTGTCGCGGTAGCAACAGGTGGGGGTATCGGCGGCGGGGGCGGCGCGAAGCGGTCGTAGAGTTCGGCAACCGTCTGGTGGAACGGCGTGTGCTTGTACTTGACGGTAATGTTCCTCGAGCTCCTCATGAAGGAGATGACAACTGATCCGCTGCAATCAAAAGCAGGGCGACCTGGCTCCAGTCAGCGGCGCAACCCATGTAAACGGGGCGGCCGTGCCCACATACTCGTAGACACCGGATCCCTCTCCTTCTCGGTATAGTCGCCGACCACCACATTCTGCATGCTCTTTGCGTTTTGGCGCCGCCACGATTGCATCGAGTCCTTGCAAATGTACGTGAACGACCAGCCCTGCGCGCCCCGCGACATCTCCCTGACAGCCCACGTACTCCCGTCGCAAGCACCCACGCTCCCGATGATGTGCTTCGCGACTATCCTCTGCAGCGTCGGGCTGCCCTGCGGCTGATTCATAACCGTATCGATCGCGGCGATGGCACACTCGACCTGCGCGCCGTTCGGCGTCCCCGGCGCGGCGGGCGGCCCGGCCCCTCCGAGGACGGGATCAATGCCGCCGAGGCCCTCGAGGACATCGTTCTCAGACTGGGATATCGAAACCGTAAACTTCGCGACCGACGATATTTCAAAGTTGAATGATATGCGCTCCGCCTTATCGGGCGACACCTTCGTTTCGAGCAACCCGCGCAGGTGCTTTTCGAGGTCCTCGATCGACGAGCTGGAGAGCGAGTTGCGAGGCGCAGCTGCCTGGCCGAGGATTGCGAATATGTCGGCCATTATTGAGTCGGCTTCCGTAGGGCCCCGGCACAGGAGGGGAGCAAAACGGAAACGGCTCGAATAAGGCCGGACTCGTTCCCGGATGGCGATAGTTTGGACGCCGCTTCACAACGTCGCGCGGTTCTTGGCGCGTCGAGCTCACAATTATGGCCCCGCTTTTCTCATTAGCATGGACGCGGTTCCACCTGTCACGGAAGGGTGTCAGCTGACATTGACGGCCACTAAACTAGCTTGCCCGAGCTGCCCCTCATGTATTATTTATAGTGGGCCCCCTTCCGGCAACCGTCAACCCAGTCGGGTCTCTCCCATTTCCATGATGGGCATGCAAGACGGCGATGTTTTAATTTCCGTAAAGTCCGCTTCAAACGTCATTGTTCACCAAAAGCTCGATATATGTCACGAATGTATTCAGTGAAGCCCCTCAAACTTCTCGACAGCTGGCCTCATTTGCTCGACCCCCGAGCTTGATTCGTCTCTCTCTTTCCATCGGGGCATGTTCCGTCCTGTGCAGGGCCCTTGGCCATGGGAGGATATCAACTCCTTTATGAGGGATTAAGAACACACCGATAGATGGGACAGGGTCATCGAAAACAGTGACATGTGGTATTGCAACGCTAAAGACATCACTCCCCTACAAATTCTCACCAATCCACTGATCCAGCCTCTCAACCAAGTCCGCCTTCTTCCCGTGCACAGGTAACCCCCTAATAGTCAAAACATCTTTCAGCACCGCTACCGTCATTTTTGGCAACCCCCCGGTCTCGCTAGCCGCCTTGAGCTGGGGGTTGCTCGGCTGCGGCCCGTCCATCTTCACCCGCTTCTTCGGATTCTCGTCCCCGTCATTAGCGGCGTCCCGCTTGGCGGTGCTCTTGTTCTCTGGCTTGACGGTGCTCGTGTTCTTCAAGTGCGCGACCTCCTCCTCCACGAGCGCCTCCCAGTCCCTGATGTGGCCCCCGACGCGCTTCCCGATAGCCTTGTACTTGGGGATCGTCAGGTCCTCCGCCTGCTCGGGGACCTCCTCCTGGAGGGCCAGGGCCTGCAGGATCTTGTAGTGCCACTGCAACTGCGGGTTGGGATACCTTGAGGGGTCGTACGCCCGGTTAGGGAACCAGAGATTTTCGGTGATGACCTTGACCTTTTCCACGAGTTCGTCGGATGCCTGGACCGGTTCCGGTAGGTCGGGAGGGCTCCGTATGTCGTCGGCGAATGGTAGTGTATAGAGCCAGAGCCCAGCCGGGAGGAAAGGCGTTCCCGAGTCTTCATCATTGCGGTTCCGAGACGGTATTATGGCACAGAGTTCGGGCTTGGCGTTAGAGCGTGTGATCGCCCATGTGATGCCGATCTTGCCGTCCTTTATGAGCTTTTTCCAGAGGGCGGTGAATACCCTCGTCGACCCAACATAGTGTTCCTCGCTGGGGAATATGAACGACGACCTCTTGACGCTCGCCCATACTGGTAGGCTCGATCGCGGCTTGAACCCGATGATGCGGATGCACGTCGGGCCAAAGTCTCTGAGCGACTTTTGCTCCTCCGGAGTAAAGTACACATACTCCCCCCCGAACTTGTAGGCCTTCTTCGTTTCGCCCTTCTCAACAGTCCGAGCGCTGTCTTCCGACACCTTGGTTGTCTCCCCGGTCGCAATCTGCGGTGTCTCACCATCCAGCCAGATGTAGCAGCTCCTCTCCTCTTTCTGGCGATGGATGACGTTGTACCCCTTGACGGATATCATCAGGCCGGGTGCGATCTCAAAGGGAACGCCGGAGAACAGCGCGCGCTTGGCCGTCTGCTTGGAGTTGATGTTTGCGATCAGTGACTTTAGAAGGCTCAGCCCGCCCCCGGATTTCGACGTCAAGACTTCCGTCATGTTCGCCTCTACAGCGGGATCCCGGTAGACGATATCCTGCGAGGCTGTTAGATCAACGTCTGCCAAGGTATGTCTGGACGGGTCATACATCATAGAACTTGGACATGTCGAATCCTTCGTCCCCACGTCGAAGGGGGAACAGCTCGATTACCACGCCGAGATCATAGAGATCCTTTGCCCTCACGGCCGCCGCCGACTTGGCCTGCCTGTCGGCACCGTGAGGGTCGTCGTTGTCGGTAATAAGAAAGAGTCGCCGGCTACCGAAGTTGGCAGCTTTCGTGGTAAAAATTTGATTCGCGCAGAATAGAACATTCGCCATCGATGCAGGCTCTTTGCTTGGGATCAAGACGCCTTCATCGTCCTCATCGTCCTCGGCCAGCGACTGCAATGCCTTCACATCCTCGGCGGCGGGGATGTCAAGGTCCGTGAAGAGGTAGCAATGGGGATAAACAGGAACACTCCTGTCGCCGTCATCGTCCTGGTACTTTGACTTTTCTGTGCCGAAGAGCAGAATCCCCATCATGTCCTTGGGGTTTGAGATGATGCGCTGCTGCATCAGATGATACGCGCACTTTAGGGCCGCTGCCAGGGGGGTATCCCGGTCGGCCTTTTTCGAATCTGATGCCGGCGGAGGTGTGAGCATGGAGTCGCTCACTTCAATGGCGATAAGGACCGCATCCTTTTGTGTTTTGTAGTCCTAAGTGGGTGTTAGTATAGCGAGATGATCCATGGCCAGTGAACAAGAGGAGGGACGAACAATCTCATCTACCTCCTCATCACCCTCGTCATCGTCGCCGCGTTTCCAGGGCTCTTGTTGATTCATGGTTTAGATGTGACGATGCCGAAATGGACAACACTTCTGGGGCTGGTGGAGGCGCGCGGTGCTCTTATGAAGCTCCGTCGGCGAGCGCGACGGCTGGTGCCTGTCGCGGTTGCAACCACCTGCAGGATGCCTAGAGTGGACGCGAAAGCACGTGAGTTGGCTTAGAAATCGTGAGCGCCTATTGGCTATTTGAGTCACCCAGAAATGGTCTGATCATTCAATACCACTAACATTTATGTACATAAGTTGGCTGTTAAATTGTTAGTGGGCCGGTACATGGTACCTCATACGGTCGCGGAGATTTCGGCGATTTCGACCGGACCCATCCACGCCCGCCACTACGGTTCCTCGGCGTTGCAAATGGGCGAGCTTTCCGCCCGTAGCCATTTCGTCGTGCGTGAGCCGTTCCGACCACTTCTTCCCCCTCCGACATGCGAGTTGTGGAAAACTCTCTATACTTTTAATCTCTTCCTTCTTAACTTGTATTAGTCGACGCTTTCCCCTTTTCCGTCGCACCAATGTCTTTGCGACAACCTTGGACGAAGCTCCCGGAGAGCTTCGCCCGGGGTCTTACCTCCGCGAACCTAGCACCGGCCGCGAGCTCGTTTGCGATATCTCGACGAGTTCCATCCCACGCGAGGACACTGGCCACCCATGTGCCGCCAGTCACGCAGGATGCCACGGGGTCCAAGGGCCCCACCGCAATGGTATTCCTCAACATGGGCGGTCCATCCACGACAGACGAGGTCGGGGATTTCCTTAGCCGACTATTTGTGCGTATCACTGTCCGCCCCATACATGGCCTACGCGCTAACGAGCTCAGTCCGATGGCGATCTGATCCCCCTCGGCCGCCTCCAGTCCTATATCGGGCCCCTTCTCTCCAAACGCCGGACCCCGAAGATCCAGGAGCAGTATGCCGAGATTGGCGGCGGATCCCCCATTCGAAAGTGGTCCGAGTACCAGAACGCCGAGATGTGCAAGATCCTCGACAAAATATCGCCGGAGACGGCGCCGCACAAGCCGTACGTGGCCTTCCGCTACGCCGATCCCCTGACGGAGGAGATGTACCAAAAGTTATTCGACGACGGGTTCGGCCAGGGCCGGGGCGGCCGCGCCGTCGCCTTTACTCAGTACCCCCAGTACTCGTGCTCCACGACGGGAAGCAGCTTGAATGAGCTCTGGAAGTGGAGGCACAGATTAGAGGGCAAGCCTACGAAGGAGGCGGGCGGCGATATGAATGGGACGATCCAGTGGAGCACCATTGACCGCTGGCCCGCGCATTCTGGTCTCGTCGAGGCCTTTGCCCAGAATATACAGGCAAAGCTCGCCGAATACCCGGAGGAGCGGCGGAAGGACGTCGTCCTGTTGTTCTCTGCGCACAGCCTACCCATGACAGTGGTGAACAGAGGTGAGTGACAAATGCACGGCGCATTTGTCCTGATATTGTGCTAACAAGCCATCATAGGTGACCCATACCCCGGCGAGGTTGCGGCAACCGTGTGGGCTGTTATGCAGCGCCTCAACTTCTCCAACCCCTACCGGCTCTGCTGGCAATCGCAAGTCGGACCCCAGCCGTGGCTCGGACCGCAGACGGCGACGACTGTCGAGGAATACGTGGCAAAGGGCAAGACCGACCTCGTCCTGGTACCCATTGCCTTCACTTCCGATCACATCGAAACCCTCTACGAGCTCGACCTTGAGGTGATTGTGGACTCGGGGCATCCCGAGTCGGTGAAGCGGGCGGAGAGCCTCAACGGCAGCCCTGTCTTTATCAGGGCACTTGCGGACCTGGCCAAGGAGCATCTGGATAGCGGTAGTCCCTGTTCTGCTCAGAACCTACTACGCTGCCCGGGGTGTAAGAGTGAGAGGTGCGCAGAGTCGAAGAGGTTCTTCGCCGGGGATCAGGCGTCTCTGGTCGCGTAAGAGAGAGGTGTGACGGAAAACTTCATGTACATGTATTATATACAACAATTGGAACGAACTGTTGGTGGTCAATTGTCACTTTATGGGCGGGCCGGAGCTTGACTCTAGAAAATTCGGCCGTTGTTTCCTACCGGAGGCATGTGACGGCGGGCACGCAGCAGGTGAGATAATGCGAGCATACAGTGTATATATTTTATTCGTACGAAGACCGCACCGTGACCCACCTCTCTCGACACGGGGTTAGACGCGTCTAAGCGGGCCTATTTACGCGTCGACGTACATTACATCCAAGGGTGCCAACCTCCACAGCGTTCCGCTGAGCCTCCAAATTGTTGCCAGGGTGTATTAGCCAACCCCGTAAAAGCACGACAATGTCTCCCTCCTCGCCAATTGTCTACCCTACCAGCAGTCCCGTGCCACCGCGGACGAAGAGACCGCGACAAAATGGAGCGCCTCGAGCCCCGGCGGCACCCCGCGTGCTGGGAGGCTTCATGGTGGACGACGACTCAGACGACGAGGAAGAAACTATCGAGCCCCTACCAAAGAAGCGAATGACCGAATCCCAGTCGAACGAATCAGTTCCCCCGGCGGCACCCCGCGTGCTGGGGGGGTTCATGGTGGACGACGACTCAGACGGCCCAGATGAAGCTTCTGAGCCCGTGCCGAAGAAGCGAACGACCGAACCCCAGCCGAACGGATCACTCCCCTCGACGGTGGGTGCTGCCGACCTGAAATTCTCGATGACGGACTCTACCTTGCCCGATGCGCAAGTCGACCAGCTGGAATACTCGGCACCGGACATTGACGAGCCGATCGACTTCAGCCAGGTCGCCTCTCTAGGACCCATGTTCGCCGCCGCAACCCGTACGTACAAGCTCAAGACTAGCGACGGCGCGGCGTCAACAGTCGGCCCCCGCAAGACCACGGGCCCGGTTTCGTACGAGAGCATGGTCGCGGCGAGGTCAAGGACGAAGGAGGGCCGAGCAAAAAGGGCATACTACGGTATCGAGATCCACGAACTGACTCGTCTCGCGAGCCTGGAGATCAGCCAGCAGAAGGAATCGTCACAGCAGCCTCGCCATGAGAGGAGGGTGGATCCCCCTCCCCATCCGAGCGATGTCCCCGGGAAGAAGTCCAAGAAGGGAATGCTATGGTCAGAGAAGTACAGGGCGCGGAAATTCACGGACCTATGCGGCGACGATAGAACGAACCGTCTCGTCCTGCGATGGATCAAGCGCTGGGACCCGATCGTGTTCCCCGGCTCTGCGAAACCGAAGCCCAAGTCAGCGGTACAGCGGAACGGTGATCAACCGATCGAAGAGGAGAAGCCGCACAAGAATATCCTGCTCCTGACGGGGCCGCCTGGTCTGGGAAAGACGACTCTCGCTCACGTCTGCGCGAAGCAGGCAGGCTACGAGGTAGTCGAGATTAACGCCAGCGACGACAGGAGCAAGAATGTGGTTAATAACCGCATCCGCACCAGTCTCGGCACGGAGAACGTCAAGGCGGTGGCGAACGCAAAGCGGGACAACACCAAACCGCAGAAGCCCGCGCGCCCGGTTTGTGTGATGGTTGACGAGGTGGATGGAGTGACGACGGGGTCGGGACCCTCCGGGGAGGGCGGTTTCATCAAGGCACTTATAGATCTTGTCCTTGTCGACCAGAAGAACGCGGACGCGGCCGACATCGGCGAATCCACGTCCCGGAAGAAGAAGAAGGGCGACGACTTTCGGCAACGGAGGCCTCTGATCCTCATCTGCAACGACGTCTACCACCCTTCACTCCGCCCGCTCCGGCAATCCAATCTGGCGGAGATCATCCACGTCGGAAAGCCAACCATTGATGCCGTCGTCGGCCGTTTGTCGCTGGTTTTCGAGAAGGAAGGCATTCCTTGCGAGAAAGACGCTGCGAGGAAGCTTTGCGAGGCGGCCTGGGGTATGTCGAGTGGAATCGATGCGAAGAAGGGTGCGGAGAGCACCGTGCAAGGTGACCTTAGAGGTGCCATGGTCGTCGCGGAGTGGGTCGCGGGGAGGTTCCGGTCCACCGTCGAGCCCTCTGGAAAACTCACAAGACACTGGGTTGAGAAGAACGTCATTCAAGACCTAGCTAACGGGGGCGCAAGAGGAACGGGTCGAGGCGGCTCAAGAGACGTTGTGTCGAGGGTGTTCCAGGAAGGGGCGGGATTCCCCCGCCAAGCCATGAACACTTCTCGCGACGCGAAACTCCAGCATGAGCAACCCAAGGAACAACTCGGATTTTCCGAGTTCCACAAGAGGAACGGCATGTCAAAACTCCAACAGATGGTGGAGACGAGCGGAGAAGTGGACCGTATCATGGCGGACATCATCTCGGAGTATCCCACCCACGAGTTCAACGACGACTCCTACCTCACGAAACCCAACGAAGCCTACGACTGGTTCCACTTCCTCGACAGCTGCTCGACCAGGCTTTACACCGGACAGGAATGGGAGCTGGCGCCGTACTTAAGCCAGCCCGTCCTCGCGTGTCACGATCTCTTCGCTTCTCCCATTCGCCACCGCAGTTCCGCGCACGATGATACCTGGGGCCAAGAGGAAGAAGGTCTGCCGCAATCGAGATTCTTCGGCCCCCGCGCCTCTTACAACGCATATGAGGCAGAGAAGCACAACAGGGCTGCCCTCCAGGCGATGCAGGCCGAGTTCAGCCCGACGCTGGGCCGCCTATTCCGCAGCCCCGAGGATGTCGCTACTGACTTCATACCCTACCTCACACGCCTCGTCTCTCCGGCCGTGAACCCCGTTCTGGTGGGCGGGAGCAAGGGGATGAGCACGGCGAGCGTGCGCAAGGACAGCGAGAAGAAGATGGCCGTGCGGGCGGCGGACGTGATGGCGGACGTGGGCATCTCGCTGCAGAAGGGGAAGTTGGAGGGGGATCCGATGACAAGTCGCGGACCGCAATTTGTTTACCGGATGGAGCCGTAAGTTTATCCCTCGCGTCCTGAGACGGGTGTGGTTGTGGCTAACAATCGTAGTGACCTTGACGAGCTCGCCGATTTCGAGACGCTCTCCCGGAAGAATCTCGCATCGAATGCCCCTACGCGATACGCCGTTCGGCAGGTCCTCGACCAGGAGCTGCAAAAGGTCACGGCCGCGAGAGAAGAAGCCGCTAGGCGGGCCAGATTCCAAGCGGGCAACGGACCAGATGAACCCAACGACTCCGCGGCGCCACGAGCCCCCGCGCTCCTAAACGACAAGGCGAGGGCTTCCGAGGCGGAG
This sequence comes from Scopulariopsis brevicaulis, assembly GCA_017657125.1. Taxonomy (NCBI): domain Eukaryota; kingdom Fungi; phylum Ascomycota; class Sordariomycetes; order Microascales; family Microascaceae; genus Scopulariopsis; species Scopulariopsis brevicaulis. Next base: position 14,632 of record JAGFNX010000408.1, read on the forward strand.
CCCGTGGTCAAGGTCAAGAGGGACTTCTTCGGGCGGATAATCCAGGAGAACTCGGCGCAGGCGCAGAGGGAGAGGAATCGTGTGGGTGGCAAGCCCAAGGTGAAGGTTTGGATCAAGTATCATGAGGGCTTCAATAATGCTGTGAGGAGGCCGATTACGGTGAAGGACTTTATGAAGATATTATAAGGAGCTAGGATTAGGCCAGTTATGGGATGATCGAGCATTTTACATGACAGTAGCTGGCATGCCACCTGCATCCAGACAAGTTCTTGGGGTTGGAAAGCCTGGTAGCCGCTGGAGCAGACGTCAATGTGATTCTCGCACCTCGGCCCATGCCACAAGAAAGCAACAGTGGAGGGGTTGCATGCGTAGGAGTCCTGGAGCAGACGTGGAGGAAGGCCGAAGGACTTTTTACGCCGTATGACGATCGATCCCGGGATGTACACGACATGTCCGCCCTCCAAATATTTGTCTGGTCTCTGGTCTTCGGGCCCAATCGGAAGCTTGCGGTATCTCTTAAAGAACGGAGGAGAGCCGTATGCTCAGGACGTTCATGGCTGGACGCCGCTTATGCGTGCGTGTTGCCGCGCATGCTCAGGCATGGTGTCAATACTTGCTAGTTATAACGATAGGGGTATTTTGAAGGATGGAAAGATGGTGGATGTTGTTCTCGGACACTTGCCGTCGGGTTTTGAGGAGAACGGCGTTCCGTTACTCTCGGAAGTAACATCCTCTGGCTCTCTACTCGATATTGGTAAGTTTGTGTGAAAGAACTGTGTGCCCTGTAAGGGTCGGATTTGCAATGCCCCTAGGACTATGGCTAACTTCGCACGCATGTCAGTTCTCCAGGAGGCAGATCCCCTGTTCTTGTCACCCCTATATTATGCGGACCACCCTATCTAGTATGGATTGCGCGTATATTACTACGAACTTGAATGCTTGGTGGAAGCCGTGAGCCAATGTTCGGCCGAAGGTGATCGCGCTCCCCGCGAGACTCGGACGGGGTTCCAGAGATATGTCATATTCGGGCTATCGGACGGTTGGGACCGAAAAACATCGATATTCGTGATGACTATACGGGAAGTTGTTACTCAAGCGACGGCGTTACCAATGACTTTCGCCAAATCTTCATGTTCAGAGGGATACGACGGCCAGTATACGGGGTTGGAGACGTCGTGGGCTGCGGCATTGACTTCTCGACCTGGTCTATCTTTTTCACGAAGAATGGCCACCTTCTAGGCAAGTCCCCCTTCGGACAAAAAAACATCAGAAGTCCCTATTCTAAGGTTGAAACTAACACGGGCTTATAACCAGGCAACGGTGCGGTCGAGGTGTGGCGGCGGCGATTGTATCCCGCCATCCAGTGCGGCAGCCAGGGCAGGATCCGAGTTAACCTTGGAAACGACGCGTCGGTCCCATTCAGATATGATTCTAGCAAATATATGTCCGACCTACAAACATTGCCAAAAGATGAGAGATGCGTGGGTCTTGACAGCCAGGGAGGATGCATAGCACGTGGCATGAGTCTGGGAAGTGGTATTTATTGGTACCTTTGAGGCGGATGGCAAGAACGGGAACAAACTCAGACGGCGGCGTACCGGCGACAGGAAGGTCTATTTAGCCTCATAGTTCATATCCATTCATCAGCGAATCCCCGCGCGAAAGCCATCCACAGCCGACAACACCAACCCCCTAACCCAAGAGATTCACATGCGGCTCCGGCCAAGACCCCCAGATAAGCGGGCGGTCCCCGAGTCTACCGGGTAGCGGCGCGAGGAGCTTGACCTTTGACCGCTCGGCGTCGACGTGCGCGACGTAGACGAAGCCGAGGACGGGGGAGGACCGGATGGCGGCGGCGGTGTCCTTGACGGAGGCCTGCATTATTGCGAGGGTCCAGTGCGTCATTTCCGCGGAGGGGGCGACGCGTTCGAGGGGGTTGTCGGGGGAGTAGGATTCAGCTGTGTCGTTAGCTATAATGAACCTTCCGAGATGCGGTGTCCACTGCAGGTGCGTGTGCATTTCCTGCTGGAACCAATGGGTTAGGTGGGGGAAGGGGAGGGACTCACTATCGGGAATCTTGTATATAGTAAGACTATCAAAGTCAACAAGCTGCGTCGAAGGGCTCAGCACCATCTTCGCGTCCCCAAAGAAGTACTCCTTGACGTCCGCCTCGCGCTCCTGCAGCATCCAGATCTCGTCGCGCGGCGGCAGCGCCTTCTCCCCCTCGATGCCCACGACGCGAATCTGCTCGCCAAGGCTGGAGCGCTCGTCTTTGAGGGCGTGGCGGAGGTCTGGTTCTAGGCGGGGGGAGTCGATTGTTATGACGAGGTTTACTGCGGGGCGTTAGCCGGTAATATCACGGGGCGGTGATATAGCGTTGGAAGACGAGGAAGATGCGTACCTGAGAACTCGGAGATGATGTGCGTGAGGAGCGCAAGCCCGTCGTCGCTGGGGTATTCGACAGCCGCAGAGTCGATAATCAGCCCGCTCCGCCGAACACTCTCATCGCCCGACAACCTCTCCGAGACAGAGTCCGCCGTAGCAGTGATCAAGTCCCTATACAACCTCGCGTCCTCCCCCGGCTCCCTCCTCCCAAAGAAGTGCACGATAGGCACCTTGGGCGGGATCGAGCCGGGCCCGCTAGCCGGAGCGGCGCCCCACCCCTGCCTCGCCTCGACGTCCATCATGGACGCAAAGACAGCGGCGGAGAGCGTTCCGGGGAGGGTGAGCATCCCCTCTTCCGGGTCGAGGTTCACGACAAGCGGTTGGTCGCCCATGCGGGTGGCATAAGCCGCGAGGCTCCTCGCCAGCGTCGTCTTCCCGCAGTTCGCAGGCCCCAGCACCAGAACCCTCGGGCCGTGAGCCCCCCGCCTCTCAGCATCCCGCCTCTCCTCGTGGAGCTTAAAGTGCGCATTAGCAGTAACGTTGGCGACGCTCTGCGGGCCGGGGACGTCGGCCCCGACGCGCTCGTGCTGAGCCTGGCCCTCGACCTCGAGCTTGCAGCCCTGGAGCGTGAGGACCTTGGAGCGGACGCCCGAGAAGTGGTACGTGTTGTTCAGGGCGAGTTCAGTGCCATCCTTCTCGGCTGTTCCGGAGAGGAGACGGAGTGAGAGGCGGTTGGAGAAGGAGACTTCGAAGGAGTAGCTGGTGAAGGGCTGGAGGTCGAAGGTGCGAGTTGCGGACTGCGTGGGAGTCTGGGATCCTTTTTAGTGGTTTGGCAAGGGGCCGGGCGAAATGGACGGAGGGGGAAGGGAGATCGGGGGTGGGGCGGTGGGGAGAGAGACGTACGGGCTCTTCTGCTAGGCCTAGGCCTGGGATGCCCGGGATTGACATTGTCGAGATGGATATCGGCGTCTATGAAGCTATGAGTTCGAGAGGGTAGTGTGAGTTTCCCACCGCCGGGTGAGACGTTTTCCGCACGGGTTCACCTCAAAAGCGTCGCAGTAAATTTATCATATTATAAGCCAAGCGCTAGTTGACGTCAGGAAAGCTCTTCGGCGACGTCCTATAACTCCTTGACGGATGGATTCGTCGTCGACATGCCGCCTCTGGTGAAGCTTGATGAGAGATCAGGGACCAGCTGCCAACACCTGTCGTCTTGCACTTGCACGTATCAGTAACTCCCACCCAAGCCCGCTTAATGCAATAAGCATGACAACCCCGGACCCACCGGTGGGTCGCATCGGTGCTAAAGCAGGTGCCTAAGCCCCTCCCGGCGTCATCCATCCCACCCGCATTCGTCATTCGCCGCCATAAATACAACCCGCCCGTCCTCTCGTCAACGCCCCCCTCTCCCTCGCCTAATATCGCACGACAGCCGACAGTACAAAGGAGAACAGCCTCTCTCACCGAGTCATACGAAACACGCATACACAAGATACCCGCGATGTGCACCCCGGACATCTTCCTCGGCGTCCTCGCCATCCTCTTCCCGCCCCTGCCAGGTAACGCGACTCCCCGCTTCCCGTACTCTTTCTGTTAAATGGCGCGATACTGACGTCTCGACAGTCTGGGTCAAGTGTGGTATCTGCTCCGCCGACTCCCTCCTCAACATCCTCCTCTTCGTCCTCGGCTACGTATGTCCCTCCCCACCTGTGCCCGCAATCTCCCAACCCCACGCCGAACCCGTCGTTCCTATTTTCTACCCACCCCATACTAACACCCCCAGATCCCCGGCCTCATCCACGCCTGGTACATAATCGCGAAATACCCCGACACCTTCGGCTACGAGCCCGTCGACCAGGAGCAAGCCGGCCGCGTGACCTACGTCGTCATAAGCGACAGCCCGCGCCCTTCGCCCGCCCCCCAGAGCCGCCCGCAGCAGGCCCATCCCTCGTACGGCGCGACGGCGCAGCACGGCGGCAACGAGGGGCAGGGAGGGTCGAGCCAGGCGTGCCCGCCTAGCTACGCAGAGGTCGTGGCGGGGGATAACAAGATCCAGAGCTCGTGAGGGCGGGGTTTGGGTAGAGAAGGAATGAACGAATCTGATGGGAAGGTGGGTTTTTTGTTTACTTGAGGCGTTTGGGAGCTGGGATTGGGAGGAATGGAATTGGAGGGATCGGTTATACTTGTCTTGGCATGCCGGGCGGCCTTGCGGCCTTGTGGGAACTGCGCGCTGGGATTCTTGGAAGGGGAGCTGCTTGGAATCTGCAGGGATGTCGTTATGCGGGAGCGCTCGGGATGTTAATTGCGGTGTTTCTTACATGGGCTTGGATGGGACGTTGACTTCATGAGGGCGTGTGTTTGTGCACTTTCTTCACCCTATGATATCATCGTGTTTCACTTACAACGACATGTGCAATGAAGTTCGTTGATTCAGCTAATGTACGAAGTTCAGGCCCCGTACCATGCCGTTCACCTGGCTCCGTAACGCCCGACTCCTCCCTTTCAAACAAATCCTTGCAGCCCTATAACAAAAGGGCTGGGCGTGAACAAATCCCTGCGTCCTCACTCCTCCACATCCCAGACGTCCTCCACCATAGGACCCAGCGCTGAGGGCGCCGGCCGCGGATTCGGCGCGGGGACCTTGTATTTCCGCATCAACGATTGCGGAAGGAACCGGTAGAAGCTGGGCAGAATCTCCGGTAGATTCGCCATATACTTCAGGCCAATGTTGAGTTCCCCAAGCGTGACGCGGATGATGAACCCAGGCCGCAGGAAGTCCAGGATGAAACTCTGGATGACGAGCACCTCGATCCGGTCAGGCAGTTCCGGCTCCGCGTCCCCGCGGCACAGCTCGTCGCGGATGCAGACGTGCTTGCAGCGGATGACGCCTGCGCTGATGGCGTCCCTAACTTCGGTGGTTACGCCAAATACCCTCGTCATTTGGACCGTCCTCTCGTCGGGTGGGTGGATAGAGATTATTTCAAGGGAGCACGGCTCCTCGGCTACTGTGCGGACGACCTTGACGGATTCGAGCTTCTTGCATGCATCCTTGGGACCGAAGAATGAGAGGCCAAACCTGAACACGGCCTCCTCGTCGGTCGGCGGCTCATCACCCTCCATAATGTTTGTGCCACTTTTGGCGACCTCTGCCGTGGCTTGGTTAAAAAGACACGGCAGCTTCTTGATGACACCATGGACGAGCGGCAGCTCCTCTCTGCCACGCTCGCAGAGGGCAAGCGCATTCGTGATGTCGTCCTTGTACTCGTTGCACACATCGTGTTGAAGGAGATACCGCAGGAAGTTAACAACGACGTCAGTGGCACGCTGAATCTCGATCTCCGCGTCGCGATAGGTCCAGGTCAGGTACGGGATGCCTTCCGAGAGGTAACCCGCGACGACAGCCGAGAAATCGACGGACCAGTGCTCCGGCTTGGACGGGGTGTAATACTTGGGGTTGTCACTGGAACCGTGGATGCTGTAGACGTTTGACAACTGCTGCTTTTCTTCGGTGGTGGCAGCGGCGTACTCCTTGGGGTCGACGCCCTGGAAGGCGCGCTGGCTGGCGTCGATGCCGCCGAGGAAGAGATACTCGTCGAAGTAGCGGATCAAATTGCCCTGGAGGCGGCGGCGTGCACGGAAGCGGTTGAGGCACTCCTCGATGCGACTATCTCTGGTGTCAGTGTCTGGAGGTGTTACGACCTAAAGGAGGGATCAGTGATCGTACACAGCGAACGGTTGATTCCTGCAGCTTTGTTAGTCCTGGCCTTTAGATGGTATCGCTCCCGACGGTTTGATTTAAGCTTACGGGGAATAGATGGCTTGCTCCTCATTTGCCTCCTCCGGAGTCATAGGAGGGTCGGCGTAGAATTCTGTCCGAAACCTCGAGTTAGGACTATGGGTTCTAGGACGAGATGTACTTGGGGTGGACAATCCGTACCTTCGAAACCGGTCCCTCGGTTCTTGGGCATGCTAGTGGCGGCCTTTTTGCGCTTCTTGCGCTTCTTCTTAGCCACAGCAACCTCATTTGGCTCTTCAGTGGGAGTCCCATCCTTGAGAGCGGCGCTCATGGAACCCTGAGGATCCTGAAGGTCGCCGATACTCTCATCGGGATCCGCCGCAGTTTTCTCGACATCATCACCGGTGGAGCCCTGGGGACTGTTCGGATTGGCTTCAGTGGCAGGCACGGGGTCGACAATTCGGCTCCTGCTCTCGGTCTGAGGAGGCTGTGTGGTCGGAGAAGCAGGATCGGGCGAGGGGCTGTCGGTTGCCAGTGGCATCTTGATGCACGACGAGTGGGTGACGTTGGGGATATCGTGGAACGTGGGGAGTATCGTGGGAGGCATAACGAGAAGGAGATCGAGAAGGCGGTCCAAAGACCTGGACGCTGGAAAGTGCTCCCGGGAAGAAGAGCTGTCAAGCAGACGGGTAGCGCCTTCTCTCCTTAGAATGTGTTGCCAGTACATTCATGTTAGGAAGGAGCATCCGCGTTAAGCATACACCTGACTCTTCTCAATGACAATACACGTGCGAGACCCGTACCTTCCAAAAGCTCCCTATCTATTCTGCTCTAGGTGCCATTCGGAAGACATGACCATGAATCATCCCAGCTCTTCAGGGTGCTTGTCTGCGCTGCACCTTTGCACTAGGGGAATGAACGGAGAGCGTTATCTCCATCTCCACACTAGGCATGTCGGTGCAAGAGACACGGCCGGCATGCCTAATAGTAAACTAATATGAGGCGCACCATTGGTGGTTTCCCGCATCGCCAGGCAGACAGACAGCGATCTCGTCTTACCGATGCTCAAAGCCGATGTCCACGAGGAGTATTTGGAGCCAGCAATCGAGCGGTCAAGAGCGATGGAACCCGAGCCCCCTCCGGGCCCGAAAAATGGGTCGGGGCTTGGTCCTCATGCGGGACCCGTTCCCAAGTTCGCCTGATGGCAGCCTAGCCCTGCGCCCCAAGCTGAAGCAATGAGGCGGTGGTAAGCTGATTTGGTTTCTCGTGCAGCGTCAACATGACAGCTCGAGTGAGTCGGGGTATTCGACAGTCAAAGCGAGCAAACGGACACGACTTCTTCGCCAGGTACTACTCGATTCCACGACAGACGAGGGGGCAAACACGATCAGAAGCCGGTCAGCGCCTCAGCGAATGAGAAACGATACCGGCCGACGGAGTGAAACAGGGCATGTGCCGCTGTTTGGTTGGATTGCGGACTGATGGCAGTCGTCATCCGTTCTCATCGCCGCCGTCTGCTCCGTGCTCCGCACCGGTGTAACACATGCTTCGCCACGTCTTCCACGACAGGGATCTACCCAGGCCCGCGCCTCAGCGCGCGGCGCAGGTTGCGAGTGAGATGTAGGAAGGAACGGTGCCGTGGCGGGAAGTAACACGCGACATGCGTCGTGGTGGAGCGCAGAAAGGAACGACTCGTCGACTTGCAACCGCTCATCCCACTCATGAGGGCCACGCCAGGCACCCCGCCACGCCCTCGTCGTCCGCCCGTGGTGGCTGGGGCGCCCGCTGGCCCCATGTTCAGTGTCCCGCTGGCCAGCACCCGCTTCAGCACCCGAGCGAGCGCAATCGAGGGACGGACATTGGCGCTGGCCTGCTGGACGGGCTTGGCGCGGGTGTGCGGCCGAATTATAGGATCCTGGATCGCTGACGAAACTCTTCGAACCCCTAAAACCATTCCTGCCATTCCTGGCGGTCAGGGATGCAGCGGCCTGCACCGACCCCACATCAGCTCAGCCCTTCCAGGTTCGGCCGCTGCAACTCGCTGCTGGCGGGGACGACGGGTCTGGGGCGCTAGGCGCCACTCCTGCCCGCCAAGAAACGAGGTTACTGGCTTACCCACTCCACTGCTGCCCCCCGCTCAGGCCCTTTTTCCGGGCCCGTGTGCAACCGCCCAGCGACGCAGACGGAAGGCGCGTCATTAGAACCCCACGAGTCTTTCTTTGTCCGCCCTACTCACTCAATTCCATGGATTAACTCGACCGCTCATCACCCCGATTCCCGTCCTTGGCCATCCTTAAATATTACACCCGCCCCACCCTCGCCTTCCCTGTCGGGCGATCGACACTCATTTAATACCACCGGGCCGCTCTTGCCTCGCCCTCGCTGTCACGATCCCAAATTGTCCACATCTCCACGCGCCTAAATCGGACTTCTCACCTGGGACCGTTGCTTCGTGAATCCTGCATATATCGATCCCCCCCCCGCCCACGACGCCTCGCCTTACTGCTTGTCGTTACACCCGCCCATCTCTAGGACAGTCCAAGAGCCAGCCTCCAATGACGACGAGGGAACTTCCAACTCGCAATGAGCTGGTCGACTATGATTACGCTGTGGCCGGCCAGTAAGTTTTCCCACGCCATGGCACATGTCTACGCGGGACGATATACTCACAACTTCTGCAGCGCCGGCACACTCGCCGATGTGAAGGGCGAGCTGTTCATCAAGCCATGCACGTCAACTGAGATCGACTTCTATCAGTTGGCGCGGCAGAAATACAAAGACTTCATCGAGATCATGCCTGTTTTCATGGGGACCCTCGCTCTGTCCGACCCGACCGAGGTCACCACTGCCGTCGATGACATAGCTGCCATCACTACCGTTATCCCCGAGACCATCGGAAAGTCCACCGCTGCCGCCGCGCCCGAGACAGGGGACGGCGTGACGTGGAAACCAAATAACGACAAACGTATCAAGACCGACCAGGCCATTGTGCTCGGGAACCTCACCCACGGGTACAAGAAGCCGAACATTCTCGACGCGAAGCTCGGCGTGCGCTTATGGGCCGACGACGCCCCGATGCAGAAGAGGCAGCGGTTCGACACCATCTCGGCCGAGACGACGCATTCCGAGTTTGGGTGTCGCATTGCCGGTATGAGGATCTACAAAGGGTCCGAGGACCCGGCCGCCCTCGACCAGGAGGGTTACAGGGTCTACGACAGGGATTACGGCCGGACGGTCGTCAACAATGACAACTTCACCGACGAGATCAAGAGGTTCGTCTTCAACAAGACCGCGGGGATAGACGAGGCGCTAGGAAAGGCCGTGTGTCAGGCCTTCGCCCACGAGCTGCGCCAGGTTGAAGAGGTATTCGAGACCCACCACACGAGGATGTACTCGTCCAGCATACTATTCGTTTTCGAGGGCGACGGGGAGGCGCTCGAGGAGGCCATAGTGCGCAACAATGAGATGGTGGACGAGATTGAGGCGAATATCGATGAGATCCCCGGAACGAAGATCCCCGAGACGATCCGCATCGACAGCGGTATTGTTATGGACGACGAGGACGGCGAGGATAGCGAAGACGGCGAGAACGGCGAGAACGAGGTACCCTCGCTGTCGCTTCCCAAGGTCTGCACGCTGAAGCTCATCGACTTCGCCCACGCCCAGTGGGTGCCCGGGAAGGGGCCTGACGAGAACACGCTCATCGGGGTGCGGAACCTGCGCCGGATCTTCGAGGATTTGGCAGAATAGACAGTGTTTTAGCGGGCTCAGAGCCGCGCGGTCCGGGAGTATGGGAGTTAGGGTCTTCTTTTATTGCTCTTTCAGTCACGACACATGTATGACTTCGATGCCACGCGAATACCCTGGACACTGAAGTGGACGGACGGAGAGTACACTGGGAATGGAAGAAAAGGAAGTTTCTCGAGTTTTACATTATAGATTTACTCCATTGCATTGGAAATAGGGGATACACAACGCGGCGGTTGCTCAGACTTTGGGATTCGCCTTCTCGTCACTCTGGAATGCGTGCCTTCGGAACTGTGTTGAGCTTATTGTCAATGTCAAGGTACAAAGGTACATGCAGCAGCTGGGCCCGCATCTCAGCTCACCGCCCAGAAAGAGTCAAAATTCTGCCGCCAAATTTTCTGCCCCACTAAAACTTTTTGGCGAAGCTTCAAGCGCAGCGGTCCCAGACGCAACACGTCCAACCGCAAACGCAAACGGCCCTCCAAACCTCAAGACCATAACGCAAAAATGGCGAAGAAATCAAAGGAATCGAGCGGCGGCGCCGCGAGCCGCATCACGGACTCCCGCTTCGCCTCCTTCGAGACCGACCCGCGCTTCAGGCTCCCGTCGACCAAGAAGACGAAGACGACGATTGACAAGCGCTTTGCGCGCATGCTCGACAGCGATGAGTTTGTCTCTGCTGCCAAGGTCGATAGATATGGGCGGAGGTTAAAGTCTGATGCGGGCAAGAAGGCTCTGAAGAACCTGTACCGCCAGGAGGGGGAAGAGGAGGACGAGAAGAAGTCTGAGAAGGAGAGCGAAGACGAGGAGGGAGAGGGAGAGCGTGACGAGGATGAAGAGGAGGATGAGGTTGATGTCGATGCAGAGGTCGAGAAGCAGCTAAAGGCCGCCGACTCGTACGATCCCGCCCGACATGGTGGCTTCTCGAGCTCCGAGTCCGAAGACGACGAATCCGATGAAGAGGAGGAGGACGCCGACGTGGGCGCGAGCATGCAGCGGTTCGCCGAGCAGCAGGCCGATGTCGAAGAGGGCGACGTCACAAAGCGGATAGCCGTCGTGAACATGGACTGGGACCACATCAAGTCGCACGACCTCTTCGCGCTCTTCTCCAGCTTCCTCGCGAAGGGCGACGGGACCGTCGACAAAGTGTCCGTATACCCGAGCGAGTTCGGCAAGGAGCGCATGCAGAGGGAGGAGATCGAGGGCCCGCCCAGGGAGATCTTCCGCAAGTCGAAGCGGGGCGGCAAGGCGGACGAGGCCGAGGACAGCGACAGCGACGCCGAGGACGAGAGGATAAAGAACGAGCTACTGCAGGAGGACAACGACGCCGACTTTGACGGCGATGCCCTACGCTCGTACCAGCTCGACAGGCTGCGGTACTACTACGCCGTCATGACCTGCTCCGACCCGCAGACGGCCAAGAAGGTCTACGACGCCGTCGACGGGACAGAGTACCTCTCCTCCTCCAACTTCATCGACCTGCGCTTCGTGCCCGACGATGTCACCTTTGACGACCGGGCCCGTGACGAGTGCACCTCTGTCCCGGACGACTACGAGCCCGTCGACTTCGTCACCAACGCGCTGCAGAGCTCAAAGGTGAAGCTGACGTGGGACATTCACCCGGAGGAGGCGTCGCGCAAGCAGTCAATGAAGAAGGCCTTTAGCGGCAGCCGCGCCGAGCTGCAGGAGAACGACCTCCGCGCGTACCTCGCGAGCGACACCGAGGACGACGAGGAGGCGGACGCCAAGGAGGAGGCGAGGAAGAAGATGAGGGCTGCGCTGGGGCTTGGTGACAAGGAGGAGAAGGGTGCCAAGGGCGAGGAGGGCCCCGTGGGGGATATGGAGATTACGTTTACCTCTGCGCTGCTCGATGGGCCGAAGGAGAAGGAGGAGGGCGAGGAGGAGACGACGATTGAGAAGTACAAGCGCAAGGAGAAGGAGAGGAAGCAGAAGCGCAAGGAGCGGGTCGTTGCGAACCGCGAGGGTGAGCAGGGCGAGGGCGTTGCCGAGGCCGATGACGACGCGGCGGACGGCGAGGATTTGGGCTTCAACGACCCGTTCTTCACGACGGAGGAGCCCGAGGTCTCCAAGTCGCAGCAACGCAAGGAGGAGCGGCGGAAGAAGCGCGAGGCGAGGGAGGCCGAGGGGCTGGAGAACGCGGCGGAGAAGGCGAGGCTCCAGAAGATGATGGACGAGGGGGAGGAGGAGGACGGGATGGGCAAGTTCAAGCACTTTGACATGAAGGAGATCCGCAAGGCGGAGAAGGAGAAGGACAAGAAGAAGAAGAGGAAGGGGAAGAAGGGGGCCAAGGACGGGGATGCCGGGGTGCAGGAGGCGCCCGAGGCGCCCGCGCTGGACGACCGGTTCAAGAACATGTTTGAGAGCCACGAGTATGCGGTTGACACTTCGAACCCGCAGTATACGGGCACGCAGACGATGCAGAAGATGCTCCAGGAGGGGAGGAAGAGGAAGGGAGCTGGTGATGATGGCGAGGGCGAGGGCGTGGCGGATAAAAAGAAGAGGAAGAGGGAGGAGGGCGCCCCCGAGGTGGATCTTGGGGGGCTTGTGGCCTCTGTTAAGAAGAAGGCCAAGGGGAAGGGGAAGCCGGCGAAGGCGAGGTGATTTCTTCTTAGGGTTAAAATTAAAAATTCGGATCCTCAGGCGTTCAATCTTTGAATGATGTTCAATATCCTGTCAACCTTTGCCTACTACAGTGAAAAGTGAGGACACCACCTCGGAAAGTTCATCAGCAAATGTCACACAGCACCTCTGCGCCCTCGCACCTATCAGTTAGTTGATGTATCCTTTAGCACCGCTTATTGACTCTTGGGAAAGCAGGCCTGTACTCATATATGCGACCAAGATTGTTGCCGGGGCCCAGGGGTCTAGAGCAGGACGAGGTGCATGCGTGAAGGCGTCTTAGAAGAGACAAGTTCTGTGTCTACATGGGAGCCAGTGCCTGGACCCCTGGATTCCTCCAAGGAATACCGAGTACATCATTCCCGACCGTTGATACCCAGTTTAAGCACCGATGCCGTAAATAAAAATCTCTTTTGGCTAGATAAAGTACAACACATACGTGGCCCTCCCTTACCCCCAAGTCCCACCGCCACCACCAGACCTTCCACCCCTCCGCTGCGCACTCAACCTCCAATCATCCGGCCCCTCGAACTTGTTATACAGAGGCTGGATCCTCTCCGCCGCGCGCCTCTTGGAGAGCTTATCCGTCGGCGCCACCTTGAAGAACGTCGGCGCAGCATCGACGAGCCACTTGGGCTCGATGACGGTGGTGCAGTGCATGTACTCCTTCGTCGTCAGCACCAGCGTGTCGTAGATGACCCACTCGGCCTGCTTCCCAAATAGCGACGAGCTGGGGTGCAGGTACACCGGCGTCCCCTCAATGAGCGTCTTGTACCCCTCCTGCGGATCCTTCCTCGCCGCGTTCCTGAAGAACCCCGAGCAAAGCGCCTGCCGGACCTTGTGCGTGTCCCTCCCACACGACTTGACTGGATGCTTGTGCCTCTCCATGATTCGCACCAGCTGTTCCCTCACGTCCTTGGACCGCTTCATGACCCTGTGCTGGATAAAGTTCTCAAAGCACCACGCGTTCTGGAACCCGCTCCGCTTCCACCCGTTGTAGACGTTGAGGAAGGTCAGGTGGTCGCCGTGCGGGTCGTGGAACTTGGCCTTCTTCTGGTCCGCCTGCGTCTGCTTCTCCTTGGGCCGGTAGAAGACGTTCATGTTGAGCATCGCCACGATGCTGAGCATCTCGTCCGCGCAGCCCGTCTCCACCGCCGCGATGAGCACCTTGGCGAGGGAGGGCTCCATGGGGAAGTCGGCCATCTTGCGCCCCAGGCGCGTGAGGAGCCCTTCGTCGTCGAGGGCGCTGAGCGCGTAGAGCTCCTCCAGCGCCGTCAACATGGTGTTCACGGGCGGCGGGTCCATGAAGTCAAAGTTTATGAGGTCGTTGATGCCCATGGCCTTGAGCATGAGGATGGTGTGGGACAAGTTCTTGCGCTGGATGTCGGGGATCGTGGTCGGCAGCATCTCGGTCTGGTACGCGGCCTCGGTGTATAGCCTGAAGCACTTGCCCGGCCCCGTGCGGCCTGCGCGGCCGGCGCGCTGGTTTGCCTGGGCCTGGGAGACTGGCGTCACCACCAGCGAGTCCATCCCGAGCTTGGGGTCGTAGGCATTCTGCTTCACGAAACCCGGGTCCACGACGAAGAAGATTTCGTCAATCGTGATGGACGTCTCTGCGATGTTCGTGGCAATGACGACCTTTCGACTGCCGGGCGGCGCGGGTTCGAAGATGCGACTCTGCGTCTCGCTGGGAAGGGCAGAATAGACGGGGAGGATGATGAGCTCGGGTACGTCCGGTCCGAGTGCTTTCATGCGCTCAAAGAGGATCTCGCACGACGTGTCAATCTCCTCTTGTCCCGTTAAGAAGAGCAGGATGTCTCCCTTGGGTTCCGTGAGATGGATCTGCATGACCGTGAGAAGGGCAGCCTCCATGTAGTCGCTTTCGGGCTCTCTCGAGTAGAGGATCTCGACGGGGAATGTCCGGCCGGGAATCGTAAAGATCGGGCATTCGTTGAAGTAGCTCGAGAACTTGTCCGCGTCGAGGGTGGCAGAGGTAACGATGATTTTCAAGTCCGGCCGCCTCTTGACCGTTTTCTTCAGCAGGGCGAACAGAACGTCTGTAGATATGGTCCGCTCGTGGGCCTCGTCAAGCATAATGGCGGAATACCTCTTCAGATCCGGGTCCAAGAGGATCTCTCGCTGCATCATGCCGTCCGTCATGTACTTGATCTTCGTCGCCGGGCTAGTGTGGTCCTCGAAACGGATCGTGTACCCGACCTCCTCTCCAAGCTTGCAGCCGACTTCCTCAGCGACTCGCTTCGCGACGGACATGGCGGCGACACGACGTGGCTGGGTACATCCAATCATGCCGTTATTCGCGAAGCCCGCTTCAGCCAGGTATTGCGTCAGCTGGGTAGTCTTGCCGGAGCCAGTCTCTCCGACCACGATCAAGATCTGGTTCTCCTTGACGGCGTTGATAAGTTGGGACCTGAACGCAAAGACGGGCAGACTCTCGCGCTGCTCCTTTATGCTCAGTGACGTACGCTTCCCGAAGGATTGGTCCCTGGGCTGCAGCGCCTTCTTCCACTCGGGGACGGCGTCAGACTTGGCGTTCATCCTCGCGTTTCGCAGCTCGCTTGCAAATGTGCGCCTGTCCGGATCCGCCATCGGGTCATTCCACTGCGCCGAGAGGTCTTCCTTGGGCGCCTCCTGCGCCTGCACATCAGCTTCCTGCTGGCGAGCTTCTTTCCGGTCCTTCACGAGCGAGGACCCGTTGACGGCGGATCGGTTCATCGAGCCGTCGGGAGCCTTGACGACTCTTATAGGCGACAACTCGAGCGACTGTTTCGTCTGCCCAACCAAGAACGGCGGCTCCTCCTCACGGACCTCGATATCCACCTCCTCTTCAAGCTCCATCCCGCCCATCCCACCATCAGGCGCAAGGCTCGGCTTATTCTCCTCCTCCAGCTCGGGGAAGTCCGACGCCTTCGCTACTCCGGACCGGATAAGCTGCCGTATCTCCCACCTATCCGAGTCCGTCAACTCCTTTTTGCGCTTCGGCGGGTGCGGGTTCCGGAAGTTGACGGACTGATCGACGAGCCCATCCCTGCCGCCGCCGCCTAGAGCTTCCATATTGGCCCCCGACCCAAACGCCGGCGGCGCCGCAAGATCCTCTCCCGTCTCCTGGTCGACGTCCTTGAGCGAGAGCCCTATCCTGTTGGCCTCGACGCTGACCACCTTCACCTTGACATTCTCGCCCACGGAAACCACTTCTGAAGGGTGGCCGACGCGGCGGCCCTCGGCGAGCTTTGAGATGTGTACCAGGCCGTCGCACTTGCCCTTGACGCCGTATAGAGACACGAAAGCGCCGAAGTCCTTGACGCCCGTGACGCGACCATCGTAGATCTTGTCCGGTATCGCGGTGTCGTCGAGCGATTGCCTCTCTTTCATAACCGACCGGGACCTGGACCTGGACCTCGACCTATGCCTTCTCCTTCTCCTCGAATCCCTGTCGCGTGACCTGTCGCGCAGTCGGTCGCGATCCCTTTCGCGCGACCGATCACGATCCCTCCTCTCCCTCCTCTCTCTCCGCCTAGAATCCCTCTCCGCATCTTCAGGGCTCCACGATCTCTTCCTTGTATCCTTTGGCCTCCTCGTCTTCTCGCCTAAGCTCTCCAACTGAGCCAACGTATCGTCTATCGCGTCGCCGCCATCCGCATCAGTGGAATCGAACGGGACCTCCTTATCCGGCAGCGCAAGCCCAGAGAAAATCTTGCCCTTTTCCCCATCCCTCTCCTTCCTCCCCTCCTCCTTCCCACCCTTTTTCTGCCCCTTCAGCTTCGGGTGCAGCGAGACGCACAGCCGATCGATACTCTCCACGAGACTCCCGGGGAAGTCGGCCCCGATCTCCGCCAGCTTCCCCCGGAACGCCTCCAGCCCGTCGCACTCGACGCGCTGCGCGATGATAAACTCGGCCAGCGTCTTGTCCGACACGCCCGTGTGGTTGTTGATCTCGGCCTGTACCTTGGAGACGAGCGAGAGCAGCTCGAGCTGCAGGAGGTCGTCCATGGTCGCGCGGGGCTTGGGTTGTTTCCGTTGGTTCGGGCGAGGTTCGGGTGGCGCTTGTTCGCGACGCTGAAGAGAGGCGCTCGTTGTAGCTTTAGAGTTGCATTAGTCGTTCCCTGTCGTGGCGGATGGATGACTAAACAGGCTCTCTGCTGCTGAGATTCGCCCGACAGCTCTGACCAACTGGTATAGGCTACAGAAACTGTCAGCAGCTGCCCCTGCATAAGATACGACGTTACGTACAGGAAGTGTATTAACCACCTGCACTCGTATAATGCACAACATCCCTGAGGAGGATTTCTCCTTGTGCTGCACAATGTGAGGTGACGAGCTTGCCCGGTTTGCACAGACCACGTCACTTTTGCGCCCGTGCCTAAGCAGCATCGAGGGAATGCCGAGCGGGAATGATGACGATTCATGCTGTATTACCGTACTTCTCGGGCCGTCGTCCGAGGCGCAGGCGCTGGCTCCGGCGAAAACAAGCAGAGAACTCGCTGATAGTGGGAGGCGCGCGTCCCCAAGACTTCGGACTGCGAGACAGCGACCCCCGCTTACGCTCTCTCTGAAACGGTTTCCGTGGGATCCAGCCACGGGACGGGCCAAATTCCGCGGGAAAAAGTAAGAAAGCTGCGTGTCTTGAGATTACACGCAGGCATCTGTCCAACTATCACACTATTCAACTATCACATCTTACACATTGATTTGTCGGACGATGCTACCATGGGCCGCTCTCGGACCGTCACGAGCTTCCCGTCGCAGCCGGCCGACGGTCCCTACCATTCCCAGCTCCCCGGGCTACGACGTCTCATGGGCCCACCGCGATGTCCCCGGTCGGCGGTAACAGCCTAGCAGGCCGCAGCGTTGCTACCACCGACGGGGGGTGACGCCGTGTTGGTGCCGTCGCGACAGGGCCTGTGCCCAGGAATGGGTATTCTCGCACGACTTGGCGGCCAGGGCTGGCAGGGGCGGGATATTACCGGGGGCCGCGAGTCCACAGCGCTGGGAAATTGGACGGTCAAGGTCCCTTTGGCGTCGCTGCCTGGACGGCAGTTGGGGGGTGTCGCCCGGTGTCTCGGGGCTGCAGGGCCCAGGCCCCCGAATCTCCGATCTTAGGCAATGACTCAGGACGCTCGTGACTTTTGCGCAAAATGGCGGTAAGCAGAGCGACACGAATCGGAACCGTCCAGTGTCGACCGCCTGACCTCACCCAGCGAACATCAGCTCGCCCACGATGCGGATCAGGGTCGTCAGATTGACGCTGCCCTCTGGCGACGTTGATCGCCTTGGCGCTCATCCCTCGGCGTACCAAGCAAAATAGACTGGGCCTAGGTCATCCCGGAGGATTCGCAATGCCGGGATTTCGCACCCTCGGGTCCAGGACAGACTCGAAGCGCCATCCGGCCCGAGGGCTCAGGGGCCACTCGCACGTCGTCATTGTCCATCGTCGCCCTGGGTGATTGCGCTCGGCGCCAACGGCTCTCCGGCCACGTCCCTACCGTTTTCCCGGGCGAATCCCTTCCCTATCGGCCGGGTCCAACCCCCTGGTGATCCGCTGCTCCACCGGTCTAGGACGGGGGATCTCCAGACTCCCGCCCCCAGATCTGGGCGCCGACGCTTGTGCGGATGTGCAGGTGCGACGCGCGACGCTACGCCCGCACAGTACACACAAGGCCAGCCTCGGGTTGAACCGCCTCTCCACACCGGCGCTTTCACCGCTTCCTAGTCTCGGTTGGACTGCGGCGGCGGACCGCGCTATAGATTCGCGGGTGCGAGTATACTAGTTACTTGGCGCCCTAAAATAGCGCAGTGGAGAGCCACGGCCTTGATGTCGCTGCATCATGCAGACTATCCATCCACTCATCCAGCGATACGGGACCTGCTCATGCGGAGTGGTCGCGTGCGTCGTTTCGTCCCCTCCAGCTTTGGACTCTCGCTGCGCTCGAGGCCACACATAATGTATGATACGAGGAGCTTCGCGCTGTGAAACGTCTTCATCACCGGCCCTGCGTTTCATGCACCGCCCCGTCATATCCAGCCGGCGCCTGGACATGCCGGCGTCGATGTCTGCGTCCAGCTCGCTTGGCGGGCGTCGAATGAGCGGGCAGATCACCAGGTGACTGTGAAGCACTCGTGTCAACGTTGGGAGCGGTCGGGCTTCGACCACCCAAAGACAAGTGCCGCTTCTGGCACATGACACGGCGAGACGATTCATTCGCGGCCTCTAGTATCACGAAACCTCCACTCCGTCATACGCCCCCACGGATATGTGGCGGAGGAAGCTCGGGGTGACGAGGGCGCCGTACGATCGCCTTGAGCAATCTCACCGATCGGAGCTGCCCACCATTCCCGACCAGCGATCGACAAGGGGTCTCGCAGGTGGCGAGAGCGATTGAGCAGATGCGTCGCATCGCGTCGATCAGTATCTTCGGGGCGCGAAGCACAGCGCAGCTCACGTTCAGACTCCGGCCGCCGGATGAGCCGGCTTCATCCCGTTCGCGGGTGATCTCTCTAAACCTTGCTGGATCGGGGTTGGCGATGAAGCCGTGACGGGCCTTGTGATGCCGCAGCTCAAGATGAGATGGCGCCAGCTTGTCCCCGTTCACGGGGTTAGACTACTTTGTATGCCCACCCGCTATAAACTCCGCACACCCTGTGGAGTGCGCAGGATGCCCAGGATCCCAGGATCGGCCCAGAAGAGCCGCCTGCCTTACCTGAGGCCACCACCTGAAGTGCCTGTGCCCGCGGTTTGGTGTGCGAAGACGGGGCTCCCAATTTCAGCTGTCCGGAAAGGGCAACTCGGCCGTGGCGGCGGAAATTCCGCTCAGTACCACGAAACTCAGCTAATCTGCGCCCTTCGCTTGGCCCATTTCACGAGAATAACGCGAGACGGCGGGCCTGCGGTAATAAAAACAGCTGAATTCTTCCTACCGGGTACGACGTATGATAATTATGAGGGAAAAAGAAAAGCGCGAGATACTTGGTTCGTAGCCAGCACCGCCCGCCTGCCGCAGGTCCAACGGGGAATATCGCCGCCAAGCACCAACCGACGGGCTAGCCCGACTTTGTGTTACGCTGGGGCTGCTGGCTGGATGGAGAACTGCGGGTGCGGTGGGCCCGGCGGCCGAGTCCGGTGGCCTCAGCGCACACCATCACCAAGCCCACGGGCCCCATACATCTCCGTGCCAGCCCCCACACCCCCCTGTCGGCGGTCGTTTCTTGGCGCCCCTGGACCGAGGATCCCTGTCTGCGCACACGTCAACCCGCVGC
>JAGFNX010000410.1:0-5000 GCA_017657125.1 Scopulariopsis brevicaulis
TCAGCCCTTGTCCGMACCAGTTCTAAGTTGGTTGTTAACTGCACGCCGGACGGCCAAAAGGCCTGCTAAAGGCTTCCGCGCCCAGATGCTGGCAGCCCCCGGCCGGTTGCCCGGCTAGTGGCCGCCTGCTCCCGGGGCGTCCGCCAGAAGCCCAACGTGCCCAACCCTTAGAGCCAATCCTTATCCCGAAGTTACGGATCTATTTTGCCGACTTCCCTTATCTACGTTATTCTATCAACCAGAGGCTGTTCACCTTGGAGACCTGCTGCGGTTATGAGTACGATCTGGCGTGAGAATTATTCCCTCCAGCGGATTTTCAAGGGAGGTCAGGAGCGCACCGGACCCAACAGAAGTGCTGGGCTCTTCCGGCCGTTGAACCCTATCTCCGGACAAACCGATTCCAGGGTCACTAGGCCGTTAAGAAGAAAAGAGAACTCTACCCAGGGCCCCCGCCCTCGTCTCCGCTTTCGTTTGCGTTGCCGCGTAAAACCCACATCCAGGCGCCGGAATATTGACCGGCTTCCCTTTCGCCATACGGGGCGATTAGTGCCCCTTTGAAACGGAACTTCCCTATGGCTTAGGATCGGCTTACCCATATCCAACCACTGTTCATATGGAACCTTTCCCCACTTCGGTCCTTCAAGATCTCATTGAAGTATTTGCTACTACCACCAAGATCTGCACTAGAGGCCGTTCGACCCGGGCTCACGCCCTAGGCTTCGTCACTGACCTCCACGTCCGCCTACTCCTCAGGGCATCGTGTCTACCCTGAGGGCGGGGTATGGGTGGGACGCTTGAGCGCCATCCATTTTCAGGGCTATCACATTCGGCAGGTGAGTTGTTACACAGTCCTTAGCGGATTCCGACTTCCATGGCCACCGTCCTGCTGTCTAGATGTGATAACACCTTTTGTGGTGTCTGATGAGCGTCCACTCCGGCACCTTATCCCCGCGATCGGTTCATCCCGCATCGCCAGTTCTGCTTACCAAAAATGGCCCACTAGTGTTGATACATTCGAAGGCCCACGTTCAATGAAGTAACAAGGGCTTCTTACATATTTAAAGTTTGAGAATGGATGAAGGCTAAAAAGCGCCCCCGAGTCCCTAATCATTCGCTTTACCTCATAAAACTGAGAAATTCAACACTGCTATCCTGAGGGAAACTTCGGCGGAAACCAGCTACTAGAAGGTTCGATTAGTCTTTCGCCCCCATGCCCATGTTTGACGATCGATTTGCACGTCAGAACCGCTGCGAGCCTCCACCAGAGTTTCCTCTGGCTTTACCCTACACAGGCATAGTTCACCTTCTTTCGGGTCCGGCCCAATATGCTCTTACTCAAATCCATCCGAGAACATCAGGATCGGTCGATGATGCGCCGAAGCTCTCACCTCCGTTCACTTTCATTACGCGCAGGGGTTTGACACCCGTACACTCGCATATTAGGACGACTCCTTGGTCCGTGTTTCAAGACGGGTCGCTGACGACCATTACGCCAGCATCCTTGCATACGCGCGGTCCTCAGTCCACCCGAGGGTATTACACGGCGGGCTATAACACTCCGAGGAGCCACATTCCCGCCGCCTTTCTCCCCCCGAGCGAACTGATGCTGGCCTGAGCCCGCCGGAGTGCGCCGCCGCAAGCGACGGTTGATCCGACGGGCGCAAGTCTGGTCGCAAGCGCTTCCCTTTCAACAATTTCACGTGCTTTTTAACTCTCTTTTCAAAGTGCTTTTCATCTTTCGATCACTCTACTTGTGCGCTATCGGTCTCTGGCCGGTATTTAGCTTTAGAAGGGGTTTACCTCCCATTTTGAGCAGCATTCCCAAACTACTCGACTCGTCGAAGGAGCTTTACAGAGGCTCGGCGTCCGACCGTACGGGGCTCTCACCCTCTGCGGCGTCCCGTTCCAGGGAACTCGGACGGCGCCTCGCCAAAAGCATCCTCTTCAAATTACAACTCGGGCCCCCAAAGGGGACCAGATTTCAAATTTGAGCTGTTGCCGCTTCACTCGCCGTTACTGGGGCAATCCCTGTTGGTTTCTTTTCCTCCGCTTATTGATATGCTTAAGTTCAGCGGGTAACCCTACCTGATCCGAGGTCAAACCATGAGTAAAAAAGGTTCGACGGCTGGCCTTCGCCGGGACCCGATGCGAGATGTAGGATCTACTACGCAGGGGGCGCCGCGGCTGGACCGCCACTACATTTCGGGGACTGCGGGGGGGGACGAGCCCCACCCGTAGAGCCCCAACACCGGGCGGCGGCAGGCCCCGTAGGGCTAGCCGCGCTCGAGGGGAGAAATGACGCTCGGACAGGCATGCCCGGCAGATTGCTGCCGGGCGCAATGTGCGTTCAAAGATTCGATGATTCACTGAATTCTGCAATTCACATTACTTATCGCATTTCGCTGCGTTCTTCATCGATGCCAGAACCAAGAGATCCGTTGTTGAAAGTTTTGACTTGTTTTTTCTTTTAAATCAGAACATGCAGTCCGCTTTGCAAATTTAGAGTTTGGCGCGGCCGGCGGGGACGGGGGCGGGGACGGCGGCCCGCTGTGGGGCGCGCCGACCCAACCCCCGCCTCCCCGCCGAGGCAACCGCGCGGCAAGAGGTAAGGTTCACAATGGGTTTTGAAGGGTAACTTCGGTAATGATCCCTCCGCTGGTTCACCAACGGAGACCTTGTTACGACTTTTACTTCCTCTAAATGACCGAGTTTGAACAACTTTCCGGCCCTGAGTGGTAGTTGCCCACCTCTCTGGGCCAGTCCGAAGGTCTCACTGAGCCATTCAATCGGTAGTAGCGACGGGCGGTGTGTACAAAGGGCAGGGACGTAATCAACGCAAGCTGATGACTTGCGCTTACTAGGGATTCCTCGTTGAAGAGCAATAATTGCAATGCTCTATCCCCAGCACGACAGAGTTTAACAAGATTACCCGGGCCTTCCGGCCAAGGAGGTACTCGCTGACTCTGTCAGTGTAACGCGCGTGCGGCCCAGGACATCTAAGGGCATCACAGACCTGTTATTGCCTCAAACTTCCATCGGCTTGAGCCGATAGTCCCTCTAAGAAGCCAGCGAACTGCCAGAGCAGTACGGGCTATTTAGCAGGTTAAGGTCTCGTTCGTTATCGCAATTAAGCAGACAAATCACTCCACCAACTAAGAACGGCCATGCACCACCACCCACAGAATCAAGAAAGAGCTCTCAATCTGTCAATCCTCACTGTGTCTGGACCTGGTGAGTTTCCCCGTGTTGAGTCAAATTAAGCCGCAGGTTCCACCCCTGGTGGTGCCCTTCCGTCAATTTCTTTAAGTTTCAGCCTTGCGACCATACTCCCCCTGGAGCCCAAGCACTTTGATTTCTCGAAAGGTGCCGAACGCGTCAAATAATAACATCGTCCGATCCCTAGTCGGCATAGTTTATAGTTAAGACTACGACGGTATCTGATCGTCTTCGATCCCCTAACTTTCGTTCCTTATCAATGAAAACATCCTTGGCAAATGCTTTCGCAGTAGTTAGTCTTCAGTAGATCCAAGAATTTCACCTCTGACAACTGAATACTGATGCCCCCGACTGTCCCTATTAATCATTACGGCGGTCCTAGAAACCAACAAAATAGAACCACACGTCCTATTCTATTATTCCATGCTAATGTATTCGAGCATAGGCCTGCCTGGAGCACTCTAATTTTTTCACAGTAAAAGTCCTGTTTCCCCCGCACAGCCAGTGAAGGCCATGGGGTTCCACAGAGGGAAAGGCCCGGCTGGATCAGTGCACCCGGTGAGGGGGACCGGCCAGCCAGGCCCAAGGTTCGACTACGAGCTTTTTAACCACAACAACTTTAATATACGCTATTGGAGCTGGAATTACCGCGGCTGCTGGCACCAGACTTGCCCTCCAATTGTTCCTCGTTAAGGGATTTAAATTGTACTCATTCCGATTACAAGACCCAAAAGAGCCCTGTATCAGTATTTATTGTCACTACCTCCCCGTGTCGGGATTGGGTAATTTGCGCGCCTGCTGCCTTCCTTGGATGTAGTAGCCGTTTCTCAGGCTCCTTCTCCGGGGTCGAGCCCTAACCCTCCGTTACCCGTTGCAACCATGCGAGGACAAGACCCTCGCATCGAAAGTTGATAGGGAAGAAATTTGAATGAACCATCGCCGGCGCAAGGCCATGCGATTCGACCAGTTATTATGAATCACCACAGAGCCCCGAAGGGCGTTGGCTTTTAATCTAATAAATACATCCCTTCCGAAGTCGGGATTTTTAGCATGTATTAGCTCTAGAATTACCACGGTTATCCAAGTAGTAATGTGCTATCAAATAAACGATAACTTATATAATGAGCCATTCGCAGTTTCGCGGTATAATTGCTTATACTTAGACATGCATGGCTTAATCTTTGAGACAAGCATATGACTACTGGCAGAATCAACCAGGTAACTATCGTGAGGCGTCCGAGGACGCCCCCGGGGGCCACTGGGGCCGCCCGGAGAGATTAGTCACTGAGATGAGCGCCCCGGGAGTCCGCCGGCGGCCTGGGCCGGCCGGCGATCCCTGCGGGCTTCTGCTTCCCCCCTCTAAGTTCCCCAGAGGAGAACGGGCGCACGCACCGGCGGCCGCAGCCGACGGGTGTGACCCGGACTCCCCACGGGTGGAGGACCGGTTCGGGAGGCGCCCCCCGCTAGGGGGGGTCCTCCGTCGCGGTTACCTCCAGACGCTACAGTGGTAGGTATAGCCAGCGGCCAACCGTCCACAGAGCCCATCCGGCGGCGCCAACGAGCACTAGAAGGCTCGAGGCGCAACGCAGGGCATCCGACCGGCCCGAGCCCCCGGTTCCCGGAGGACCTTGGGGCTGGGCACGGGCGGGAGACCACCCAGCGGGAACCCCCATCGCGAGGCACCGTTTCCGGCTAGCCTACGAGCTGCACAGGGGACCGCCAAAGAGTGGCCTGTATGATACGGGACAAAGGCGCTAAAAAACGCCCGCGGCGCCGGTGGCCTT